>JZKD02S2056759.1:15814-26955 GCA_000966675.3 Picea glauca | reverse complement strand
TAATTCATAAATGTCAGTAATTTCTCAATTTAAAATTTATTCATTTACCTTTGGTTGCTTGAATATTGTGTGGGTCATTTATAAAACAATGCTTTCTTTTTTCATTAGAAAGAAATTTCTTTTGCTAAATTAAAGTAATAAAAAAATATTCTAATGGAGAAGGAACACAATGATCTGTAAATGTGTTGAACCTACACAAAATATATCTAGCTAGGAATTGACATACACAGGTGCACGGAAAATATGAGAAAATAGAAGCAAGAGAGAAAGAATGGAAGAATTCTCATTAACCAAATGAATGAATGATAATTTACATATGATATACTATGTATAACTCAACTAGTGCGCATTGGGGGAGAAGTCAATGCACCATAATGGTGGTCTAGATTGATATGGACACACTCCAATAATTACGGGAGTAAACTGCCACCTAGTCTAGTCTCTCAGGTAGTTACGTGAGTGAACTACCACCTAGTCTGAGTTAACTAGTCTCTCTATCTTTAGTTAACTGACTGAAACAAAGTGAAGTGAGGAGAAGATCAGGGAATCATGAGTAATGCACTAGTATGGTGATGATCCCAAGGATAATGTGCATTAGTTGGTGATGATCCCAATGTTGCATGGTGATAATCCCAATGTGGCATCTAAACTCCAATCAATTGATCAAACTGAAGTTTGAACTGAAGAGAATATTCTCTTAGAGGAATATTCTCCCTAAAATATAGGAGATTGAATAATGACTAATAAACATAGGGAAAACCTTAGGAAAAAAAATCATAGGTGTGTGAAGTATCTCCAACACCCCCCCTGAACATCACTATGGTGAAAATAAAGAATGGGTCCCAACAACGAGGCCATGTTAGGTACCTAAATACAAAAGATAGACTGAAATAAATGAGGAAAGAAGGAAACTCCCCCCCCCTCAAAGTACAATGTATGTAAAAATAAGAACTGACAGTTGCTAGGAAACTGTGTCCTTCACTCCAAGATGACTGTGCAAACAATGGAACTTTATCTCAGTGAAGGTCTTGGTGAAGATGTCTGCAGTTTTTTTTGCTGAAGGAAAGAACTGTAGGTCAATGATCCCCTCGTGTACTAAGTCTCGGATGTAGTGTGTGTGGATCTCAATGTTCTTCGTCCGTTGCCTCTGAATTGGATCTCTGCAAAACTTCAGAGTGCTCTGGTTGTCACACTAGATGACAATCGACCAATGAAACTGAATTCCCAACTCAGTGATAAAATTCTGTAGCTACATAGCATGAATGGTTATGTTAAATACCCCTATGTACTCTTCCTTGGCTGAAGATAGAGAAATAACAACCCATTTCTTTCTTGACCAATAGATAGGCTTAAAACCAATACTGAGTGAGTAACCAGATGTGGACTTGTGATCAATTCTATCTCCATCCCAGTAAGAATCAATGAATTTGATGAGTTCCAATGTAGAGTATGTTTCATAGTGAATCCCAAAGGTGATGGTTCCATGTACGTATCGAAGGATACCCTTTGCAACCTTCCAATGTAGCTCATGTGGCTCTTTCATGAACCTGGAGATTGTTCCAACTGCATAGGAGAGGTCTAGTATGGAGCGTGTGAGAAACAACAAGCTCCCCACTATTTGTCTTTACAGTGTGTTGTCAACCAGTGGAGTGTCCCTTCCATCCTAAAGTCTGACTCCTGATAGGAAAGGAGTTGAGGAAAAATTGCAGTCTGTCATGTGAAATCTCTGAAGGATATCTAGTGCATACTTGGCCTGAGACAGTTTGATGCTTGATGCATCCTGACTGATATTGAGTCCAAGGAAGAAGTGTAGTTGAACCATGTTCATCATCAAGAACCTGTCATGCAGAATCCTCTTGACCGCAGCGATCGTTGAATTCGAGCAACCGGTGATCAACAAATCATCAACATACAAAACTAGGAGTAGAAGTGAATCAACCATCCTAAGAATGTAAACATACGAGTCTGACTTACAATGTACAAAGTTCTGTGATAGTAGGTAGGATTCCATATTGACATACCATTCCCTCGAAGCCTGCTTGAGTCCATAAAGAGACTTCTTCAGTCGACAGACCAAATATTAATCATGCATAAATCCCTGGGGCTACTCCATATAGATCTCCTCAAAGAGATTGTCGTGAAGAAACACATTCTTCACCTCCATCTTATGGAATTCCCATCCTTTGGCTGCCACAATGGAAAGTGCCAAACATATGGAATCCATATTCGCTACTGGAGCGAAGGTCTCATCATAGTCAATTTCATGCACCTGCTGAAAGCCTTTGGTAGCTAGCCTAGATTTGTATCTGCTAACCTGTCCATTCGTTGCACTCTTGGTCCTATAGACCCATCTGTACCTGACAAGTTTTCTTCCTGAAGGAGGGAGAACCAGATCCCAAGTCTGGTTCTCAATGAGGGATTTGTACTCCTTTGCACGGCATATTCCCAAAAGGGATTTCAAGCAACCTCGCCATAAGATTTTGAATCTAAAGACTAAACCAAGAAAATATGCATGGGTGGCAACAGTTCAGTGGAAGTGAGTGCAAGAGGAGGATCCTCGAAATCAGATCGAGTCCTCCTAGTATCATTTGGATCCCCAACAAGATCCCCTTCATCCTAAAGAGTAGTCTTGGCCCACTTGGGCCTCTTCTCTGGCTCTGCATCTGGATGCACTAACTCTGCATCTGCATCTGGATGCACTGACTCTGCATCTGACAATACTGACTTTGTATCTGGATCATTTGAATCCTCTGAATCAGAACTCTAATTTGAAGAAGAGTTGGCATGTGCATGCTCATCATCTTTGATAGGTGGAAGAAAAGAAGTGTCTACATGCGGCTCTTGAGGTACATGTGAGACACTTTCCTCGAATTGGACACTACACTCAATGATGAGTCGGTCCGAGGAAAGATCAATGACTTTGTATCCCTTCAGACCATACGAATTCGACAGAGATAACATAAATTGATCTAGGTTAACAAACTCATTTTGAAAATTAAAATCAACAGAGAAACATGAAGTCTATTTTCGATACGAATCCAACTCATAATCCAATCAAAACAAGAGCGAATCGAACAGTTTGAGTTTGTCATAGTCATTGTAAATCAAAACAGTTCCAGGATTTGGGCGCATAGATCTTTTACACAGGCCAAATGAGAATATCGTTTGTATACAAAACATAGTCGTTCTTTCCAAATCTGAGTCGAACAGAGTTGTATTCCTGATTTAGAATATTACATCTCATAACATATTGAAAGATCATAAAAATCAAACTCACGAAATCGTTCCAAAATCACACCATAAAATCAAAGCCGATATAATCCAACCATAATGAAATCAAATCAAATCAAAACATGGTCGTGCTCTAATTTTAGCATAAAAACCTTTTGTTTAGATCATATACAAACAAAATCCAATCGAAAGCAAAACCTTGATTTCGTTAACTCAAACCAACAGACAAACGAAGCAAATCCAATGAAAACCAATTAATTGTTAAAATGGGCACGATCAAATCGTATAACAAAATCATAACCATATTTGATTTTATGACTGTTTTGATAATCAAACCATGTCAAAGTCATTTCGAATAATAAACAAACTTTTCAAAACTCAGAAATCAATTCACTATATTAATCCAAGCAATTGATAAAACGAAATTGATATCAAAATTCATACCTGGATGATGAGCATACAACTTTGTCATAACATTTTGGAATTGACGACGGCTATAGCCGATTCGACATTCCTAAAAACGATGGAACCAGTGATTTTATTCTTCTTATCATTAGCTCGAAGCTTGTCCCTTTGGCTTGTAAATACTGCAACTTGGTTTTCCAATGATTTGATTTTCGACTGTAATAAGGGAACGTCTGTATAGTAGCATTCCAACCACACATTACACTGGTCACATGACGACTGTCCAGGCTTCGAAAATGCAGGTGAGGGTTTGGTTACATCGTCGAGGGTTTCGTTAGGTAGCTTGATCCATGGATAACTGGGATTGTTCCTTAGGCACGGAGGCAAATTAGAAACAAAATCATAGGGTGGCTCGGAGCACAAACCTTGGGAGTAAGGGTACTCACTAGCTAGGAAGCGTTCGATGTCAGAGTCTGAGTCTTCACTGAGGACTATGGTCTTCTGCTCAGCACTAGGCTTAGGTTTATTCCTAGCCATTCTCGAGATAAGTCGAGCATTCTTTTTACCTTTGTCATCGACAGTAGGGTTTCCTTTGACCTTTTTGCTCACAGGCTTTTTAACAGCCTCTATCTTGTCTATTGCGATGTCGAGTAGATTGATATCAGGGTTGGCCAAGGGTTTAGGCGAGGGTAGAAGGGCATGGAAAGGTACGGGTGGCCCAACCTTAGTCACACTAACCATGGGCTTGTCAATTTGGACAGGCTCTGTATCAGTAAAACCATTCCAAGAGATAAAAGCTTGCCAACTATCACCGTGGAGATTTAAGTGATGAACAGTGATGAGTCTGATTAGGCCATGGTGGAACAAGCTACTATCGACCTTTTCTCTTTTAAACCTTTTAGCCATTTTATAAAGACTTCGTTGGAAATAAAAAGGCATATTCAATGGATAACCCATAAAATTTATTAACAGTCGAAGGTGATAAAGAAAAACCAGTCCATATCGACCTTCATAGGTCACGAATTGTCTAACCACCATCAAAATATCATGCCATTTTGGTTTAAGCATGGAAATCGGCATACCTCTGTCACAGGATGTAACCTTTCGTGAGACGAACAATAGTGGCTATGGCACCTCCTCCACTTTAGAGTTTTTAAACCATCGCTGGCCCGTGGACGTTAACCCTGTGGAAGAGCTAATGAACTCCTCATTGACTTCAAGTTGAATGTCACCTATCTTGGCCCTACAACCATCAAAAGTCAGGGTGAACTGTTGTACAACAAATAGATTAAAACCCTGAAACCGTTGTACAAACATGAGCCAACCACTATCCTCTAAGTCTTTCCGGGCATTATCGAATAGTAGCAAGGCTTGGCTACCGTTCAGCTCAATTCGCACCACTGGTGCCATAAATATGGTTCACGGTAAGCGATGTGAATGATTCAGGGTTAGAGCACAGCACACAGGAGCAGAATGCTCGAAGGATTACCGAGGCTAGCAGAGGTGAAACAGGGATAGGAGCAACATTAATGACATCGTGCGAAGGTGGTGGAGTTATTTGTTGGCCATGCAGAATAGTCATTACCAATGGTACAACCGCCGACGCTTATAGCTGCTCATTGTATAGTTTAACAATTATGTCATTTTCCCGACCAATGAAATCAATGGTAAGTGTATTAATCATTCGCGCAAGCAATGGCTATACCATAGTTTTAAAACCAAACATATGAATCGAAACCAATACCAATGTTTTGACTATGTGACATGCATTGTATAGAACGATTCATACCAAGAGTTTAACCAATGCCAATGCATTTTATGTATGCCAATGTGCCAAGTGGATTGATCAAATAACATGTAAACACAATCCCCAATGTATGACAAACTCAATGAAACAAAATCACACAATCAATCCAAGAATGTCAAATGAGTACAGATCGAAAGGTCTTGCCAACTGTATAATGATAAGTAAAATGTAAGCGAAATAGGCATATCAACAAGAATGATAATGACAATTCATTGAAGATTTTAATGCAACTTCAAAAGACCAAGTTTTCACGCTTACAGTCGTGAAAACAAAAATGAAGGTAAGTGTGCAAGTAGCGCAAAAATAAAAGTGTCGTTTATTTGAGAATTGCGACAAAAGTTACAATTTGCAAAACATTGGTGTAGGCAGCTTTATAAGGACAGTGGAAAAATGTTAATTGGCTGCCAACAATGGCGACACACTGGTAGAAGCAGTTATCTTTGCCAAAAGAACAAATTCAGATTAGAATAGCAAAGATAATTCCAACTCAAAAATAACAACCAGAAAATCGTATAAACATCATCATTAACCAACTATTCCAGCAGTGTTTTAAAAGATGAAAACAGATAACAGTCTTAAGACCAACGAGTCACAATATTAAAGATAAAATCTCCAATACTGTTGACAGAGCCACTACTGCCAGCAGGCGTCCATAGCCTCAACATGGTTGCCATTTAACCCACTATGATATCCGTATCCTACTGAGAAGTTCTTGATCAGAATAAAAGACATTAAGAGGTTTCTTATTTGCAAATTTTCATATACGCGACATTGCTTCACTGCCAGCGGGCCTGTTCAGTACCCTGGCGAAGTTGTCTTGGCGTCATGCATGCATTTACCCGCTGCCAGTAGACCTGTTCAGTATCCTGGCGGGTTTACAAGCACTTCCCACAGCTCTATTAATAATTTTTTTATTTTTTTTTTCTTCGAAGATAGATATTTGAGCGGGTTGACGCTGAAAATCATGATATTTTAACATATTTTTTCAGACCTCATCAGAATTTTTAGAACTGTCCTTTATTAAGATCCAGAGATGTTTCATTTACAAAAACAACTTCCTAAGGCAGGGAGACATCTTCTAAGTCATTCCCTTAAGGAATAGGGACAATGTAAAAAGATAATAGATGATCATGACAAGCTTTACTCAGAGATCGAAATCAATGAACTTCTTTCAAACAACAGAGTTTTTGCCAATCACAGATATAAATTTCATAAATATACCGTTGATGTTTATAAAAAATTCTTAGCAGTTATTTCAACGAAGGAATTTTCTGTTTTCTTTGTTTGAATAGCTCAGTATACAGGTATGTGTATTTCCAAAAACATAAACTGATAAACTCAAAGAAAAAAAAATAAAAAACAAAAGCAAACGAAAAAACAGACAAAAGAAAAATATGTACATATCATACAAGGATTGTCATCAAGCAAAGTATCTTTTCAGGGCTTGGCCATTCACTGGATAGGTGTCAAGATGCCCCTCAATATTCTGCAATCGAAAAGAGATGGGACCTAACTTTTCATCAATTAAAAACGGTCCAAGCCATAAGTTTTGAAATTTTGTGTGCTCTCCCTTTCCCTCATGCGGTTTGTCCCATTTCAAGACGAGATCACCTACTTCGAAATTCCTATCATAAGCAGAGTTAGAATCAAACTAGCTTTTAACCAACAATTGATGCTGATCTAACTTACGCTTGGCTTGGGCTCTTACCTCTTCTGGCTTCATCAAAACATTAATTCGATTTTCCAAAGGGGGACAATCTTCTTCTTGAATTTTCTGTGATAACTGTAGCAAAGGAAGAAGAATGTGAGGTGGAAGAATTGCTTCTCTGCCATAAACAAGGAAAAAGGGGGAGTTACCTACAACATATTTTGGTGTTAACCTATCAGCCCATAGCGCTTTTAATAGTGCATTGTGCCAATTTTTGTGATTTTCAACCACCGTTCTCTTGATAATTTTAATCAAGTTCTTGTTTGTTGATTCTGCCAATCCGTTGCCCTGGGGGTAATAGCTAGCAGAATACTTCAATTTGATTCCTTTTTCCAAAGCGAAATCACTCATCTCAAGAGAGGAAAAGTAAGAAGTGTTATCGAATACTAAACAGTCAGGGATACCAAAACGAGTGATAATGTTCGAATTTAGAAAGGCAATTACCTGACTGGTGTTGACGGTTCTTAATGCAGCAACTTCAGACCATCGAGTAAAGTAATCTGTGGCTGTCACAATAAAATTGTGCTGTTGTGAGGATGGAGAATTGATTTGACCTATGATATCAAGGCCCCACCGCTGAAAAGGAGAATCTACTGAAACGAGCTACAAAGGAAAGGCTAGTTTTTGTAACTGCCCTGATGCTTTTTAACAAATAATACATTTACGACACAAGGCATGGGCGTCTCTAAAAATCATGGGCCAGTAATAATCAGCTCTTAAAACCTTATGGGCAGTGGTGTCACCACCAAAATGACCACCAACTTCTCCTGCATGCAACACTAGCAAGACTTCTTATGCTTCATCTTTTTCAAGACAACGCATCAGTATGCCGTCAAAACTTTGACGAAACAGGATACCATTAATCAGATGAAAGGAAGAAGAATTTAATCTCAACGCTCTTCTTTTAGCGGGATCTAGGTGATGGGGGGATGATCCATGTTCAAGACATAATCTTATATCGTCATACCACAGACTGACAGGGTTTTGTGCGCAATAGATTAGATTTTGATTGTGTTGTCCTATGTTTGATGTATCGCTTTCTTCTTGTTGTCCTGCTGCTGAATCAACAACTAAATTTCATAACCCTTGGCATATCACTATCTGAGATGGGGTGATTTATAATTCTTACTCCTTCAAGGAGTTGACCCAGTTAGCTCTCTTTTCTCCTAGTTCCTTCTGCACTAATAGGTTCCTGACGGCTGGGTAGGGGACAATGACTTTCATCCTTGACTTCAAAAGATAGGACCGGAAGTGCTTGAATTCTTTGAAAATAGTATAGGCTTGTCGATCTACCACTGGGTAATTAAGTTCAGCACCTTTGAAAGAAGAACTCATAAAGGCAATGGGTACTTCATTGTTCTCGACATTCTTTTGGGTTAGGACGACGACATAGGAACGGTCAGAAGCAAAAGTGTAGAGTGTAAAGTCTTGAGAAAAATCAGGGCTCATGAGAGACAGAGCATCTATTATGGCCTTCTTTATTGCATTAAAGGATTGATTTTCTAGGGATCCCCAGTGATATTGGGTGTCTTTCTTAATCAAATTCTGTAAAGGCCTGACCATTTCAGAGAAACTGGGGACGAATCTCCTCAAGAAGTTAATCTGGGCTAAGAAAGAGTGCATAGATTTTTTGGATGTAGGAGGGGGAAGTTTTGTAATGACCTGAGTCCTTTTAGGGTCGATAATCATCCCTTCAATAGACACAATAAATCCCAAGAGTTTACCATGTTCTACTGCAAAGATGGATTTTTTAGGATTAAGGGAGATGCCGTATTTACGACATTGCTGTAGAACAACTCATAAGTGAGCTAGATGATCATTTTTGTTTTTATAGAATACAGTAACATCATCTAAGTAAACTACGACGGACTGATTGATTAATCCTCAGAAAGAAATGTCCATTTCTCTTTGAAAAGTGGCACCAGCATTAATCAATCCAAAGGGCATTTTTCAGTAAGCATAAGTGTCCCACGGGGTACGGAAGGTAGTTTTAAGTTGGTCTGGTGGAGACATCAGGACTTAGTTGTACCCCAAGAAACCATCCAGCAAGGATAGCCTCTCAGAACCAGATACCTGTTGAAGGATCTGTTCCATGGGTGGGACAAGATAGTTGTCTTTATCAGACGCTCTATTAAGGTTTCGGAAATCGACGCAGAGTCGGATTTCCCCGCTTTTCTTCTGGACTGGGACAAGGTTAGAAACCCATTGAGTGTGCCTAATAGGAAAAATTATCTTAGCATTTAGGAGCTTATTCAATTCTTTTTGAACGGTCGGTTCGAGCTTGGGGTGCATTTTCCTCAGTTTTTGTAGAAAGGGTAAGGTTTGGGGCTTCATAGGAATGACATGCTGTATGATGTTAGGGTCGAAAGTTTTAAGGTCATCATACGTCCATGCAAAGACATCTTTAAATTCTTTGAACAATTTAATAAATGCAGCTTTTTCTTGTTGAGAACACCCCAACCCAAGATTAATGCACAGAGGATTTTCATTAGTTCCTAAGTTTACTCTTTCGTATGATAATGAGGAACTATTGGTTTTACAATTGATCGACTTCTTGAATTTATCTTGAATATCATAAAACTTCTCTAATCTAACTATAGATTTAGGGGGAGTTCTCAGATCTGGTATTATCGTGAAATCGTGCAAATTGTCATCGTGCATGCATTCGTATATCACCGCGCCTTGAAAGGTTTCTTCCATGTGCAGAAAGTTCATAATATGTTGATAGTCATCAAAGACTCTCCAGTTCGTGATGTTGTCAGGGACGGATGGCCGGAACAACAGCTCGACGAAGAATGCATCTAGGGATAAGCTTTCTGCAGGAAGAAGTTTAGAAGCTACATTAGCTAATAAATCTGCTTCAGAATTATTCAATCTAGGAATAGAATTTATATTGAAAGAAGCAAATTTATTCATTAAATTCCATACCTTGGATTGGTAGCTTTTAAGATGTGGAGACAAACAATGGATAGAATCTCTTACCTGTCTAACCACTATTTCAGAGTCGCCAAAGATGGTCAAATTTTGAATGTTCATATCCAAAGCTTTTATGAGACCTTGCAATAGAGCCTCATATTCTGCAGTGTTATTAGTACATTCAAATTCTAACCTACATGCAATCAATGTTTTGTTACCTGCCGGATCAATAATGACGCAACATGCTCTAGCTCCTTCTTTGGAATTTGACCCATCGAAATAAAGAGACCAAATTTGATTTCCATCGGGTACATGAGACCGTTGCATAGAAGTTGTGGGTTGTACATATGCTACAATCTTGGACTGTTGTTCATGATTGGTGATAGCTGAAGCCTCGGCCATGAAATTGTCGAAGAAGGTGTCCATCCCTTGTACTTCGAGTGAATCAGTAGAAGGTGTAAATGGTTCGTTGGGATCGTTCAAATCTGTGACCGTAAACTTAAGGTAGCGCTCACGATTTACCTTGATCTTGTTGGGCTTGTCGTTCTCTGGAAGCCATAGATGAGACCAATCTGTCGTGAAATAACTATGTAGCTGCTCCGACCAGTCCCTACTTAAAAATAGACCATACACTTCTGGAATATCCACAACAATTATATCAATAACCTGATGAACCTTGGGGTTAGACGATAATCTTATAAGCACGTTCTTTAGCTCGCCTATAACTTTAACGTCGGTCCAATCAATTTGTATGATTTTTAAAGTGGAGGGTTCAACTTTAGCGTTAATCTTTTGGAAAGAAGACCATGGCATCACATTGGATGGCGTGAGTCTACCATACAATTATGCACGTTTCTATTAAAGATTTCGAAAGTTAACAAAAATGGAGGTACATTTTTGCGAGTACTAAGAGTGGTAGTTTGTGGCTTTTTACTTGCAGTTTCTAAAGCTACTTTATCTACATTATTTACATTATTTACAGGAAGGCTTCCTTTATCTTGAGGATCAGGATGGTTTTTAGTGGAAGTCTTCTGAGGAACTTTGTTCTGCACAACCTTGTTACCACTTGAATTA
>JZKD02S2056747.1:28528-52941 GCA_000966675.3 Picea glauca | reverse complement strand
TGTCTATCATCACTAGGTGTTATGTCTAGATTCCTTTTTCTCTCTGGCAGTTGAGACTCTTTGTATTCTCTATTACAATCGATCTCATCCTTTCTATTTCAGTTACAATCTCCAACCCTCATCCAGCTATCAATTTCCTCCATGAATTGTCTTCATTCCACTGGCAGATTCCATGTAACTCTTCAGCTCCTCTGGAAATCACACATAAGTCTCTTCGCATCCTCTGGTAGAAACCATCAATGGTTTCTAGAAGTAACACTGTGAGGATCAACATTAGCCCTCCGATTGTGCTCATGGTCACCTCCATCATTGGATTAACTCTGATGGGTTCTTGCGTTATTTACCCGTTTCTCACTTTCGCAATTCATAGATTCTGCAATGAGACATCTTGAGTCTCCATGTCATGAGTTCTGAAACTCCGAAACAGAGCTTTTCTACGCTACCTCCTTCCTTTATATGACCATGGCTATGACCAAGCGCTTGTTCATAACGTTCTTTTCATAATTTCACATTTCACCTTTTCATTAATTCCGTTGTGAAGTTTCTCGACTTTCCAAGTTGCGATCCCCAAAACGTTGAAAAGGAGCTTGTCTACACGTACTCTTCTCTTCAACTCTTCGATGGTGTGTCCACCGGCTAAGACCACATGCTTATGCATAAATCACTTTCATGATTTCACATTTCATGAATTTGGAGATGAGGCATCTCGACTCTCCAAGTCGCGATCCCTGAAATTCTGAGGTGGAGATCATCTGCAGTAGGTCCTTCCTCCACGTGACCACATGCGGTGACCATAGGCTGTTCTAAAAGGTGCTCCGAACTCATGATATTCATCGACCCTGATCGACGATCCATGATCTTGATGAATCAATGGTCCATATCTTTTCACGATCTCGCATCTCGTTGTTCCTTAGATGGAGGTTCTCGTCACTCCAAGTCGCAATAGGCGAAGCTCCAAGATGGAGCTCAGATCAACATTCCACATTCTTGGTGATATGACGGTCCTGATATTTTCACGATATCACATCTCATTGTTCCTTAGATGGAGGTTCTTTTCACTGCAAGTCATGATAGGAGAAACTCCAAGATGGAGTTGGATCAACAGTCCATAATCTTGGTGTATTGATGGTCCAGATCTCTTTGTGAATTCACATCTCGTAGTTCCTGTGATGAAGGGTCTCATCACTCCGAGTCACGATACTTGAGACTCAGAGATGGAGTTGGATCAATGGTCAAGATCAAACCTTAATCCGATGGCTAATATCAAACCTCGATCTGATGGCTAAGATCAAACCCCATTCCTTTGACTTTCTAGTCAGTGACATGATGATCTTTTGCCATGTGTCCTATGGACCCAATGGTTCATATCTTGTCATGATTTTGACACTTCACAGGCCTTCTTCATGCTTGATCAATGGTCCACATTCCTTGGTGATCTGACGGTCAAGATCTTTTTGTGAATTCGCATATAGTGAGTTTCAGCCTCTTTCCTTTTAATTTCCTGACCTGTGAAACTCCAAAATGGAGTCTTTGTGGTGCTCTGATCTTTCGCCACACATCCTCTTGATCCAACGGACCACGACTATCATATCCGCCTTGCAACTTCACCATAACAGCTATTGGTCCTTCGTACTTACCCCATATCCTACGACCCAGATCTTCTCACAATTTCCCCACTTCACTATGTGAGTTCTCGACACCTTCAAGTCCCAATCTACAAAATCCTGAAATGGAGTCAGACCAACATAATTTGGCCTTTCACATTTCGCCTCTTCTTGCACTTTAATGAATGTGTAGGTTCTCCCTGATCCAACAATGGTCGCATCTTATGATCAGATATGATGCCTAAGATCTGTCCTCCTCTTCTGCGTGTTCTTATTGTCTACAAATAGATATGACAGTCCTCCTTCTTTCGATAATTTTGAAAGAGATCCAATGATCACTAATGCTTCTCCTCCTGAGCTTACTCATCCTCCTTACTTGGAATAATTTCTAAGTGTCAAGGGCCTTGACCTTTGATCCACCTGAGATCCTGAGTATGCTATCTCTCTTGAGCTTTAGCAGTGAGTTAACCTCATCCCTGGTGCACACCTACACACTGCATTCAAATCTGCGCTAATTCCTCCTGAGCTTACTTTGTTCCTGTTTTTCCATCAATGCACACTCTGATCCTACCATCAATGAAAAGATCACTTTGCCTGTTAAACCTACCAACAATCCTCTACACTATCTCTTCTTAACTTATCGATCTTTCTCTGTAGCTTCTTCCTAAAATACTTCTGATGCTCGTATGTTACATTATTCCTGTACTCATGCCATCTTCACTGTTGTTCTTTCCATCAATGACAAGCATATGATACCTATTAAACATTTTCCAACAATTGTCAATATCTTGGATAAAAAGGCTTGGGGGAACATTACAAATGGACCTCACATATAATACCATTCTAGTGTTCGGAGGGGAGCATAGGAGACTGTACAGGGAAGCTCAGTTGACCTACATTATCAGTGATGAAGGAGACCCCACCAATCACCCTATTTTCACTCTGGATACTGATTTGGGATCCATATTGTTATAGATCATTGATGCTCCTAAGTCCCCCCTTAAAATCAAGAATCATTCCTTCACCCTCTATGAAGATTCTCCCTCAATTACCCATGTTTGGGAATATTCTTTGACAAAGCCTCTTCTAGGGAAGGAGCTGGTGCCAGAGTTGTACTTGTTTACCCTTCTCAGGAAACCATATCTCTGTCATACAAATTGAATTTGAAGCTACCAACAATGTGGTAGAGTAGGAAGCTCTAGTTTTGGTCTTGAGATCTGCAAAATACATGAGGATTAAAGAGTTAGCAATGTTTGGTGATGCTGAGTTAATTATTCAGTAGATCAGAAATATTTACCAGACCAAACACCCTCAGCTAAGAAGTTATAGAAATGAAGTGTGGGACCTAATTGATAGTTTTTTCTTGGCTTTGAACATTTCATTCATTCCGAGAGAGGAAAACACAATGTTTGATTATTTGGCTACTACAACAAGCAATTTCAGAGTTCCTTTTCCACCCAAGCTCATGTATGATATAGAAGTAAAATACAGGCCCTCTATGCCTGACAATGTCAAGGATTGGAAGGTGTTTGAGGATGATTTTGAGATCAAAAGTTTCCTCAAGATAGTTGATGAATTTTTAGCGTTGCACATTGATCAAGATCTTGACTCTGGAGTGGGTCCTCCTGATGATATTTTTCTAAGAAAGATTGTTGATCATCATATCATCCAGTTTCCTAGCAATCACATCCCAAAAGGACTAGTCCCTTTAGAAAGATTATTTGACAGAAATGATGTGCTAGTAAAGGGTAAAGTTTCAATTGAGAAGGATGAGACGACTGAGTGTAATATTGGCACATAGAAAGATCCAAAGTTTGTCAAGCTATCAAGCATCATGTCAAGAGAGCAAAGGGCCGATTATACTGATCTATTAAAAGAACTTTCTGATGTATTTTCTTGGACGTACAAAGACCTCAGGACATATGACACCAGTGTTATTGAGCACAAGATTTCTCTGAAGGAGGAAGCCAAACCATTTAGGAAGAAGTTGACATAGATAAATCCTATGTTTCTGCCTATTATGGAAAGGGAGGTGAAGAAGATTTTGGATGCTCAGATTATTGTTCCTTTGAGATATTCTAAGTGGATAGCCAATCTGGTCCCAATGAGAAAGAAGAGTGGAGAAATCAGACTCTGTGTTGACTTCATAAATCTAAACATGAGCTCTAGGAAGGAAAATTACCCACTGCCAAATATGGAACACATATTACAGACGGTAACTGGTGCATCTAGGATTACCATGATTGATGGATTTTTAGGATACAATCAGATCTTTGTCCTACATGAAGACAGAGAAAAGACAATCTTCACCACTCCTTGGGGCACATCCATGTATTCCAAGATGCCCTTTGTATTAATGAACGTAGGAGAAACCTTTCAACAAGCTATGGATATCACCTTCATTGGGGAGAGGGATAAGTTTGTAGTCATTTATCTAGATGACATAACAATATTTTCCAGATCTGATAAAGAGCATTGTTGGCATTTGAGGAAGGTCTTCTTGAAATGCAGGAGGTTTGGTCTTTCTTTAAATCCCAAGAAATCATTGTTTGCCATGAAGGAAGGGAAATTACTGGGGCACATAGTATCCACTGAGGGGGTCAGAATTGATCCTAGTAGGGTGGAAGTGATCTGAACCCTATCATTCCTAAGGTCCAGGAAATAGGTTCAGTCCTTCTTGGGTAAAATTAATTTCTTTAGGAGGTTTGTTTCCAATTTTGTTGAACTGGTGAAGCATAGCACAGTCATGCTCATAAAGGGAAATGAAGTAAAATGGATTGTTGATTCCCAAGAATCCTTCATCCAGATCAAGAAGGCATTGAATGAGGCACCTGTGCTTGTCAGTCCTGATTATTCCGAGGATTTCTTGATTTTTTCTTTTTTCTTCTTTTGATACTGTGGTGGCTGTTTTATTGTAGAAGAATGTTGAAGGGCTGGAGAATCCCATTTCCTTTTTTAGAAGGGCATTAAGAGATGCAGAGGAAAAATATGACATCATGGAGAAACAGGCCTATGACTCGGTGAAATATCTCAAATCTTTTAGAGTCTATATTCTGCATTCGAAGGTCATTGCATATGTTCCTTCAGCTTCTGTGAAGGACATTCTTATTCAGCCTGACATAGACAGGAGAAGGAGCAAGTGGATTGCCAAAATCCTTGACTTTGACCTGGAGATAAAGCCAACCAAGATAATTAAAGGACTAGGTTTATCCAAGTTGTTGGTTGAATCTAATTACAGAGCTTTAGGGGTTAAATTCGTCAACACTTGCTCAGAAAGTCATCAAGATGAGTTCGTTGATAAAAATCCTCAAGGCAACCCTCCATTGGTAGAATGCACCTAGTATAAAGATATTATATATTTTCTGCAAGAATTATGACCCCCTCATGGTATGGGAAGGAGAAAAGCAAGAGATTTAAAGCTCAAAGCAATCAGATATTGCCTTATCGACCAGGTCTTGCATTCGAAAGACCCTCTAGGAGTGATTATGAGATGTCTCGACCCACAAGAGGCCCAAAAAATTATGTTTGAGTTCCATGACAGCCTATGTGGGGGACACCATTTCTGGAAGACCGTAGCTTACAAAATTCTTAGGGTTGGGTACTACTAGCCCACTTTATTCACTGATGTATGTGGGAAAATCAGGGCTTGCATCAAATGTCAAAAATTCTCTAGAAAGAAGCATCTCAAGTCCCGACCATTGAAGCATATGGTAGCTTCAAGACCCTTTTAGCAATGGGGCATAGACTTTATTGGATAAATTCACCCTACTTCAAGTGGTCAACACAGGTGGATCTTGACCGCAACGGATTATTTCACCAAGTGAATAGAAGTTATCCCTACAAGGAATGCCTCTCATAAAGTGATCATTGATTTCCTGAAGGATATTATTGTAAGGTTTGGTTGTCCAAATAGAATCATCACTGATAATGATGCATCCTTCAAATCTGAGCCATTGATCAAATTCTGTGAGCAGTTCAGAATTTCATTAATCCACTCTACTCCCTATTATACCCAAGGCAATGGACTAGCAGAATATTCTAACAAAATCCTTATTAATATTATCAAAAGATTACTAGAGGACAATAAGAAGGCATGGGATTCAAAGATCAAATTTTCTCTGTGGGCTGATCAAGTGACAACCAAGAGGTCTTTGGGCATCTCTCCTTTCCAACTTGTATATGGGACTGAAGCAGTTTTTCCTTCTCATCTGGCTCTACCTATAGAGAATTGTTTCAGGATTATCAAGGAGAGCCTGACGATATGATCATAAGAATTCATCAACTGGTAGAATCCCAATAGACTAGAGAGTAGGTGATGAATAGAGCTCATGACCATCAACAGAGGATCAAGCAAGCCTTTGATAGAAAGTCGAGAAAAGAAGATTTCCAGCTGGGAGATCTAGTACTTAAATGGTATGCACCCAAACAAGATAAGGGCAAGAATGGTAAATTTGAAGCCCTCTAGATTGGGCCCTTCAGAGTTTCTGAGATAATTTCAAATAATACCTATAGGTTGCAGAATTCAGAGGGCGATGAAGTTTTTAGTGGCCCTGTAAATGGGAATTTTTTGAAGTTCTTTATTTGTGCCATAAGTGGCTCCAATGTATTTGTAAATATTTTTTTTCCTTTGTTTTATGTTTTATAAGTGACTCCATAACCCAACAACAAGGCACTGAAACTGTAGAAGAGTTCTTGGCATCTCATAGGGAGCAAGCCATCCCCCATGGAGCCTAATGTTATCACATTTATTTAGTTGGGGGGTGTTTTCCTAAGGAATGGACCGCTTTGGCGGAAAAAGGGAAAGCAATGGGTTAAAAACCCACTTATACTAATTTTTGTGTGCGCAGACGCATCATGCTAAGCAGTGCGTAGATCTGGGGAGATCCATGTTCCTAGATCTACGGTGCAGGAACCATATCAAACCCCCCCCCCTCAACGTTCTTCTTGTAATGAGGAGGGGGGGGGTCGATTTGATGGTTTTAAATTGTGGGGCCCCCACTAACATGTTTCCCTCTCCTTAACTCAGACCCCCCCCCACCTAAAACCTCTTACTTCTACCTACCCCCTCCAAGTAGACCGCTTACCACCACCTCTAACCACTCCCGCCTCCCGTTGACATCCATCTCCCACTCTGTCTCTCACCTCTTCCCATCACATCGTCTTCTCTCCCTCCTCATATCATTATGGTACACCTATCCTCCACTCATCATCGGACCATGTCCCCTTATGACTCTTGCCTATCATCTCCTACCAGGTGTTCTACCACTCACCTCCTCCTGGGAAGATGGTCCCCATCCCGTATACTACCATAGCCTTTCCTCTACCCCCCACATCATCACCTTGTGCCACTTCATCATTGTCCTATCCCAATGCAGCACCCACTTTTTCTGCCACTCGTACTTTCCCGGTCACATTCCATCTACCACGTTCGTTTACATGGGTGCCTCTCATCTCACCTCCATGTCGATGACACCATAGTACCTGCTAGATCCTTGTCCAAGTCCATCATTTGGGTCCCCTTGTAGCAGTTCAACGAAGCAGTAGAAAGCCAAGGGAAGGCCACCACATCCTACAAATTCATAGCTAACTTGAGCCTCCCCGATCTTAAGGAAGAAATTATTAAAGTAGTTGGTGGTGGTTGGACATTGCATTCACCATTAATGGAAAGTATTGAAAGGGACTTTCAGTTGGTCAACTCACTTGCAGGTAGGTTCTGGAACGTGATTGCGTCTGACTGAACTTCATGACTAGCTAGAGACTGCATGCGTAGTATGACAGGAGGCATGTATATGTAACACCTTTAATGTAATAGTTAGAACTTGTTGTTGTGACTCAGTTTTGAGTATTTAGGAGTCATTCTCAATTTCATTTAGGGTCGATGGTAGAGCTATGATATCGATTGTAATGTTTTAACAAGGCCTCTGGTTCTCTAGTTATGATTGTTATTTGAGACTTCTTGTTTAATGGAATCCAACTTCTCCTTTCATTTCTTTGCTTCTGACTCTGAAATCTCAGGCATGGATGATCCAGTCAGGTGTTGTAACTGTTATATAGTGTAGGTTTGACTATATCTATTGTTGCAACGTTTTCAATCTCTCGAAGTTTTTAGATCCAAGAGGATCTTGTATCTTAGACTTTTCCTCTACAGACTACTGGAAGACTGAGCGTCTAGAGCATACTTTTATGATTTTCTCATGCTTCTTCTACCTAATCACCACTATACAAAATTACTAGCTTAAGTTAGATCAAGACCTCACTTATCTGTTCTTACCCAACCCAGTTTTCTGAGTTAAAATGATATAATCTTGAGACCACATCCATTAGACCACCCTTTAAACTATTTACTGTGACATATAAACTAATGGGCCTTGGGCTTACCTCTACTGCAATCCAGAGGTGACTTCCAACGCTAACACATCCTATGACCCCCCGATGACAAAAGGGATAGTTGAGAAGGTAAGTTTTAGTCTCTAAAGTTGCACTTGATCGATAAAGGGAAGGCTAGGGAATCATCAAGTTATTGCAATGGTTTTTATACACAAATATGTGTTTTAGGTTTTGAAATTGATTTGAAGGTTAAGCAGTGGGTAAAATAACAATATCTATCTCAGATAACAAGAACAAATTTCTATCACACTTTCTGAGTAAATAGTAGTCAACCTAATGAATTAGATAGAAGATTATAACATGAAAGACAAAAATATGTAAGTTTCCAGTCTGTTCACTCACATAGGAAATCCTTGATCCTGTTATAACCCTATGTTTCATAGGATCAACTGGTAACTGGCAAATTTTCAATCTTGGTGTAATGTGTTTGTAAATAATATTTCATTTTGCAAATTATTTTCAAAAGAAAGAAAAGAAAAATAAAGAAAAGAAAAAGAAAAGAAAAGAAAAGAATAAAAGAGGGCATAAAAATGGATAAGGCCCCATGCAATAATAATGACTTGATCCATACAGTTTAAACATGGTCAAGTCTTTTTGAATTTATGTTGATAGGATTAGTGAATAAATCTTGGCTAAACTGTTTAAACTTAGACAAATAGATAGGCTAGGTAGTGAATAAATTTTATCAAATTGTTTAATATTGGACAAATAGCCCTAGGGTAGAGTAATTATTAACCCAAAAATCTAATATGGATTAAATGTGTTGGATAAATAGGATAGAACATAAGTTAACTGGTTTTATCTCAATAAAACAAGCCTAATGATGGTCGAGATTCTTGGTTTTGATGTTTGAATGTGTGTTTTAACCCCTTGGTGATCAAAATGATAGGAAATAGTGCTAAAACCCACAAACTATGCGCTATCCTAAGTTTCTGTAGCACAATATGATTCATGCCCAGGCTTAAAGAGTGCACTGAGATCTACGACCGATTAAATGGTGCTCAGATCAACAATCAAAAATTAATATCGGATTCCCCTGACCATTCTACCTTTAATGGAGGGGGGTGGGGGGGTCCGAGTTGGTGGTATTTCCCAGTGGTCCCCATCCTAACATGTCATCATTCTATTAACATGGAACCCCCTTTCTCTAAACCATTTACCGCCTACACCACCTCCCCCCCCNCCCGTGTAAACCGCCATACCAACTTCTCATACCACCATCGTCTCGTGACATCACACTCCACTACCATCGCTGACCCCTGATGTCACACTCTACTAACACCTCCCAGAGGTCATGTCTCATTAAATTTCCAGTATATTCCCCTCTAATCACCCCTTGCATGTCATATCCCTTTAACCTATCATCCAATCACAACCTTCCACATCATTCTCGTACACCCGTCAGCATCCTTTTATTTCCATCTCATGCCCAAGATATCTGTTGGACCCTAAATACGGCCAAAAATATCCGTTAAGCCTACTAATTGGTCCCCACACCCAATTTGAATCCTGTATCCACCATTATCACACTGTGCATATGTTCAATAAACAAAAACTCTTGTCCCCTACCATTTCCTATCAATGACCAAGATAAAGTTGATAACCAGTTAACATTTTGTTTCAAATTGTAGGTACTAGTCAAATTGATGCTGCCAAAGTCTAAACATTAAGAGGTTGAGGAAAATCCATTCCTCCCGCCACCTGTCAACCTCGACCAGATTCCTGTGGCTGACAAAGACTACCTAATATCAGAAACCAGATGCGATTTCAATTTTGCTGAGCTACACTCATGGTTTAGAGACACTTTCTCATAACAAAGTGATGAGATCGGGCTCTGGGAGTCCAATATCCCACTATACTTGTTTCCCCAAATTCATCATTTTCCCGAATTCACCCTCAAGTGATAGGCCCATTACCTTCTCGATCAAAGAGCTATTGTTTCATCTTCTAGAGAGACCTTGTTCACTGTCACGCCTGAAGCCATTGACCAGATGCTACAAATAACTAGAGTTGAACCCTTCTCTCCTTTTACTATTGAAATCCTAACTGAAATGTATCAAAAAATGTATTTTCCCCAAAGAGCACAAATTTTTGAACTCTTCCTCCCTGAGAGTACCCCATTACCCAAAGAAAATCCCCCTGTATCAATCATCGATTTTATCTGTAAAGGGAAATCAAATTATCTCTTCTCTTTGCAGCCTACTTGGATACTTCTCGGATGAATGGGTAGATGAACCAATCTTGGGTTATCTATCTATCTTTTCCAACAAGGAAATATCCACCATGCAGTTCAACTACAACAATTTCATGGCTGAGAACATTCATGAGCAACTGTTCAAATTTCCCACCGAAGGCATGTTCCGATATTCTTCAATACTGGCATACTTGTTCATATTTTTCTAGACAGAAAAATTTCTATTTTCCATGCAGAAGCTAGATCAGAGAGACAAACCACGGTCGATCACATCCTGGACATCACTACTGAGAATAAAATCAACAAAATTCACTTTCAATCAGTTCATAGATCAGTTCTATCATCCAGTGGTAAGCATGCTCAGTGGCAGCCAATAACCAAGGATAAATGAAGAAATCCAACGGATTTTACATCTCTCAGATCTAGCAAAGACCAAAGACTAGTACCTATACCAGAACTACACAGGTCTTGGAATTTATGGATCCGAGCTAGATCCCTACAAATTGCCTAGATATTTTCCAGTGGGGATATTCGTCTTGGAATATATTAGGAAAATTATTATCTCAAATGACATCCATTTTGTAGCCTTCAAAAAGAAACAATAATTGAGGATCAAAAGACAGATAGGACCATTCATTTGTAACAACCGAGCCACAGGGGCAATGGCCGATAAGCTTTTGAAGGAGATGAATTTCAACACTAGTTTTCCTTGGCACTATGATCCATGTGGGATTATAGAATAAACGATATTAAAGAATAAAATCTCTCCATACGCTCATGTTCCAAAACCTGATATTAAGAAGTTTATGAACCAAACAGAGTGGGAAGAAAACACTCTGGAAGACACAAAACTACAGCCTCCTCCAACCATTATTTCACAAACCACTACACCACATATACCCAAGGAGAAAAGACCCAGAAAGGATGTCTCACCTTCAGTCACTGAAGTATCAGCAAAAGATCTCCAGGTTCTTAAGAAAAGGCCTAAAACTAGTCATGCAACTGACAGGTCAGGAGATGAGGAGACCTAGTCTACCACAGGAGTCGAGGGGGACACTCACCATTGTTCTCAAGCAGTCAACAGATGATGTCCAATTCTTCTTCAAAGAAGTAGACATATACCACTTTGACTTCCCATCCATCTCAAGGGTCTACAAAACTGAGCATTTTTGAGAAATATGATTTGATTAAGAAGAAGAATGATATGTTGACCAACAACACCTACGCTCAATTCTGGAAGCAAACATCCACAACACAACATAGGTTTCTCTCTTATTTCGATATGGAAAAGGGGAGAATTCACATCGACTTTTTGCAGGCACAAGTGCCCCATCCAAAGGAAATCACTGATTACAAAAGATCAACATTTGAATTTGACACCAAGGAAGTACATCCAGCTGATCAGATAGATTTGCACAGGCAGACTAGAGAAATGGTTTTCTCAACATTGGCAAACACTTCCAAAACTACTGCAAAGTTGTAGGTTTCCCTAAATAATGTTCAAACTCAATTAAAGCTAGAGAAAGTGTCTTCTTTTGCAAAATACAACAGGATCATGTCTTTGGAAGAGTTGGTACTAAAAATTGGGTATGACCCCTCAAATGTGAAAGTAGTTGAAGAACTGCTAAAGAAAAAGAATGCTGACATAGCATCCTTGAGGAAGTAATTAAAGTTTCCAGCTACTGAAGATGCACAGGCCAACGAGATAGATGATACAAAAGGCCAAAAAGAAGAAATGCTAAAATTAGTCATGGAACAAAACTCACCAATCAAGGATATGGAAGCAAAGTTGGAAAGATTGGTAAAGGAAAAGGAACAGATAGAGCCCATGGAATTCAATCCACTAAGTGTAGTTCCCCTCACAGGAGTTAGAAAAGTGACAACATCAGTAACTGCCACAACAAAACTTCCATCAGTTGCCCCAGTGATAGTTCTAGGGACATCTGAAGCTCTATCAAAGTCAATGGAGGAAATGACTTTACAAGGAGTAGAAATTAAAATATTGCAGCAAGAGATGGAGCATCTCCAGAAACTTAAATCTTCTTTCCAGACCAGCTACAAAGCTAAGAGGCACACATCAGAAAAACTGAAGCAGATGATACAACAGCTGCAAAAACAAACATTTGTGGGAAGAACACTAGCAGAAGATAAGGAGAACATTTGGATGGATATCTCAAAATCCATGATAGAAATCTATCCCCTCATGTAGATGATCTTTGAGAAGCATGAATTGGTCTTAAGGAGCAAGCAGGCCATCGAAAGGATCAAGGGAGATTTGGGAGAAATTCCCACAGAAGCAAATGAAATCATCAAGTTTCTAAATTCAAAGACTATGTATGAGCTCAAAAGTCTAAAAATTGAGGATAGGACTGAAACTATCTTCAAAGTTAAGAAGGTCTTGACCAAAAGAGGATTAATGTTGCAATTGGAAGAGAGAACCTAGAACATGGATATTGGAGTTCAGAGATTCTTCAAGAAGATTGATGCTTTGTAGAAGAAAGGCCTTCTCAGTTTGCTGGTCTTAAATGAAAAACTGATGACTTTGTCCGACTACAAGCAAAAGATTTCCATGGTGGCAAAGGAAAGATCCAAGTTTTCATGGATATAGGGTAGCATAATAGGTAAATAATTTTTAGAGAATATGCAACTGGACCTCAACATCCAACATGAAATCAAGTATATCTTCATCACCAAGCCAACTTTCGCAAAATACACAGAAATGGACGAAGTGTACTGAAGGCTACTCAAAGTCACCATTCCTAGTTAGAAAATATGGGAGGATCTGTGCACTTTGATCAAATAAAGGATGAGGTGTAAAAACTGAGTCAGCATGCAGAGCAGTCAAAGTCAAGCGAATGACTCCCCAATGGCCTTCCCCAAAATTGGAATGAAGAATTCGACAGATCATTAGCAGTTCCTACAATTTTGTATTATGTTATCTAGTTAGTTAGATTTGGATTTTGACACGTCCTGATCATTAATGACAGGATCGTTTGCAATTTTTCTTATAAATACTTCAAGTTTCAAAGTATCGAGTGTTGATATTTATGTCCAAGAAATCTGTAAGCACTGTAATATTTTTCAAGAGATCTACCAGTAATAAAAAGGACGTTTCACAGGATTCTTGCATGTTAAATGTTGGTGATGTTTACTCCTCTTCGTTGAATGATTTTTCTATCTTCGTAATCATTTATGTTTTCTATATCTGATTATTTAAAAGAAGTTAAAGTTGCATAATTTATCTTTTTATACTTTGTTTCTAGATTTTAAATATCTAAGTGTTTGTCTTCTGATGTTATGATAGAGAAATTTTTGAATGCTTATTTATCTTAACTGATTTTCTCATCTTTTCTACTATCCATCTTTTTTATTCTAAAGAATCTAATAGTTGCATTATCCTGCCCTGTGAAAACACCTTATAAAATCTATTCTTTGGTCTCAAACTTTATAAAACATACCCCATATCCCAATGGATGCATAAGACATATTTCAGCCATCTTATTAAACAAACAACACAGTCTTATTTATTTAACCAGCCTAGTATCTAAAACCTGAAACAAAGATAAATCTTATAGAGAGATCTCTCTCTGAAACTGGCGAGGCTAGATCCCAGTTTCGAAGTGGTTGGATAAAGTTACCTCTGATAAATTTCTTCTATATTATGACAACCTCTGGGAATTTACATAGAGATAACATAGTGGAAATCATATTGGGGAACTGAACAAACTTTCCATCCCATGATTTCTTTTCCATAGCTAAAGAAAATGTATTTTTGAACGAATCATAAAATCTAAGCTTATAAAGAGATAATGTTCAGAGGTTGTTAAAGTTTGTATATAATCAGTTTAAAATTTCTTAAAAAATTAAAATTATGGCTCCTAAAAGAGTTTTCACTAGATCCCATCCAGATCCAAAATCTGCAACTGCAATAGACAATCCCGGAAAATTACTCAGAAAGAAAAACACTGCAGAAGGCTCTAGGAGTCACAGTCCTCTTCATAGGTCCCCTTCTCTCCTAGAGAATTTGGTTTCCCTTCAAGATCTCAAGTTTGAAATATCTTTTGATCAAGTCCTTTTTAGGACAAAATCCAACATCTTTGTAAGTGAAACAGTTTTAGATCAAACCATCCTACAATCCAAGACCCCTGAAATACTTTCTCTTAGGGAAGACGTTGATCAATGATTTCTTCAGGAATTTGACAAGTTAGAAGATCGAGTAGAAAATATTGATCAAGCCTTAGAAAAATCTCATTTCCAACAGTTAGTCGAACTTTCCACCTTGACTATTGTTACAGCTTCTGTTAAACCTAAACCAGCTCACTCTATTCCTCCCAGCCCTTCATCTTCCACAACTTTTGTTACTTCCCCTCCAATCACACATGTTGTTGTCTAGCCTCCTCCGCCAATCATGACAGCAAGATATGCTCCAATAGTGTTGGCCACTCCTTTACATGCCATGCCTCAGGACTATCAAACCATACTTCCTTAGTTTGATGGTACTGGTCCTCTGAATGCACAACAACATGTTGACAAGATGAATTATTATTTTGATTTGTAGGAATTTGACGAGGCAGACGTCTAGATGAGACTTTTTGCACAGAGTCTGACCAGAGATGTTAAAAAATGGTTCAAATATTTACATCCTGCTTCAGTAGTAGACGTTGATGCTTTCCAATGAAGTTTTCTTGACAGATGGGAGGTAAAGAAAAATCCTCTCTAGATCTTGTCAAAATATGAGAATATTAGAAGGAACCAAGGAGAGACAGTGCAGGATTACTGCACTTGTTTCAACAATCTGTACAATGCAATTAAAGTTGATATCAAACCACCTCAAGGTTTGGCATTAATAAAATTTCTTGATGGATTTGATGCTGACATGTCATATCATCTAAGGGAAAGAAACTCTGCTACTATGGAAGACATGCAGAAAAGTGTCGTAAGCGTCGAAGCAAATCTTTTAGCCAGAAGAGCCAAACAGAGAACATAAAGAAGGGTCACGATTAAGGAAGAGCCTTCCACTTCCTTTTCAGATGCCAAAATAGATTCCCTAGATAGGGATATGGAGAGAATTACCATAGCCAACAGAAATCCACCTAGGGAAAACTAAGTTTCTCCTCAGATTTGGAATCTGAACTTTAGAATAAATCCCACCTAGATCAGGCAGAGAGATCCTAGAGATCAAATAGAACAGAGGGGGCATGATAAACATATCATACCACCCCTCCAGGAATATTACGTCGATGAAGGTGAGGAGATAATCGAAGAATTGGATGACACTCATATAAACCTCATGGGCATTCACGATGATGAATCCATTTTTATTACTTAGGAAGAGCATGAGCTCTTTCTCCTTTCACAAATAGAGGTAAATGAGGAAGCAGAGGAAATAAAACAATAGGACTTTGAAAATGCTATAATGGAGGTTCACAGGCAGTATAACCTGAGAAGCAAGAGGGAAAATGGAAACCCTCCAAAGAAGGCTGCTAAAACAAAGAAGGCTACCGAAATGAAGATAATAGTCGAAGCCAAGAAAAAATCAAAAACTTCTCCCAAGAAAATCTTTGAGAGTAATAATGCCAAATCTCTCGCAAAAAGAAACCCCAAAATTTTACAAAGAGAAAATCAGACTGAGGTTTTGTTAACTAGTCAACCATGTTCTCCTTCCCATAGAACTCTGATGGATAAACCAGAAGTGCAGAGCCTAAGAAAATCTTCCACTACTTTCATCCTTGAAGGGGAACTAGCTAAACTAAAGATTCCCATTCCCCTCTCTGAGATGATGAGAAATAACGCTTACAGGTCGCAGGTGATTAAATCTTTAAGCATCGAACTAGAGATAGGTACGAAGGCCTTGAATTTCGGATCAGAAAATTACTCAGACACGGTAAATATTGTTGATGATCAACCTAAGCTCTTGTTTGGTCCTAAAGTTGATGGTCAAACTGATAATGGTGCCATTCCCCCTTTTTACATCAACTTGAATATCCATGAATTGATATTACACAACACTATGCTAGATTCAGGAGCTTCTCACAACTTGATGCCCAAAGCTGTGATGGAAAAGTTGAGACTTGAGGTCACTAGACCCTACAAATATTTACATCCTTTTGACTCTAGAAAGGTCAAATGTATAGGTATGATTAAAGATTTATGCATCACCCTAGCTCAAATTCCATCTAAGAATATGGTGATGTATATCGTCATTCCAGAAATTCCCTAGAAATACAATATGTTACTATCAAGATCTTGGGGAGCTAAGCTGAAAGGAACGTTGCAGCTAGATATGTCCTATGCCACCATCCCGGTATTTGGACAACAAAGAAGACTGTACAGAGAGACTCTGATGAAGTATATGGTAAGCAGTGAGGAAAATCCACACAACTACTCACTATACTCTTCACACTTTGATCTTTATTCTTTCATTCTATACAATGATGGTGACTTGAAAGAACAAATCACTCAGCCAGAAGATGATACACCTGATTCAAAAGAAGATAAAGAAATCACTGAAGTAAGAAATACTGCAACTGTGGAAAGTGAGGAACTGCCAACAAACTTTTGGAGCATGGATTTTGATGGATCTGTGAGCAAGGAGGGAGTTGGAGCTGGAGTTTGGTTGCATAATCACAAATCAAGGTATTGAGAGAGTCATTCTTACAAACTGAAATTCCAATGCACTAACAACATAGCTGAGTACGAAGCTTTGATGCTCGGCCTAAAACTACTGAAGAAGGTTGGTGCCAAATAGATTATGGTAAGGGGTGATTCTGAATTGATTATTAATCAAATTAAAGGTGAGTATGCAGCTAAACATCCCAGGCTTAGATCTTACAAAAATGTTGTTTTGGATGCCCTTCAATGTTTTACTGAAATCGACTTGCAGGTAATGCCCAGGGGACAAAACATACTAGCAGATGGGTTGGCTACATCAACAACAACATGTAAAATAAATTTCCATCCCACTCACAAATACACAATGGAGGTGAAGTGAAAACCAATCATTCCAGACAACATTAGATACTGGTGGTTATTTGGGAATGACGATCAAATTGAAGACTTCCTACAGTGCAAGAATGATTTCAAATTTACAAATATATATTTAGAGAATGATGATGATAATGTAAATAAATCTGTTTTTGAAAATGGTAGTGTAAATAAAGTAGACTTGGATGAATTGAAAGAAAATAAGGTAGATTCTGGTATTTTACAGTTGAAAAATAATGTGTTACCTAGAGGTTTAGTTCCGCTAGAAGACTTGTTCAATTTTAACGATGTAGCGAAAAAACAAAAAATTGAAGCTAGTGGTAAGGAGGTCGAAGAGTGTAACATAGGAACAAAAGAAAAACCCAAGATGAAAAACCTTTCCAAATATCTACCCCCTGAGCAAAAACACAAATACATTGAATTGTTTAAGGAATATGTAGATGTGTTTTCTTGGGGTTATGAGGACTTAAAATCTTATGAAACAAGTGTCATACAACATTGGATCCCAATAAAATAAGAACACAAACCTTTCAAACAAAAACTTAGGAGAATCAATCCCAAGTTGCTTCCCCTGATAGAAAAGGAAATCAAAAAAATGTATGATGCCAAAATTATAGTCCCCTTGATATTTTCTAAATGGGTTTCTAACCTAGTTCCTACCAGGAAGAAAGCTGGTGAAATCAAGCTTTGCATTGATTTCAAAAATTTGAACAAGGTTTCCCTCAAAGATAATTACCCTTTTCCTAAGATGGACCACATCTTACAAAAGGTAGCTGGGGCCAGTAGGATCTCCTTACTAGATGGTTTCTTAGGTTATAGCTAGGTTCTTGTTCAACCAGATGATCACAAGAAAACAACCTTTACCACACCTTGGGGAACCTTCATGTATGTAAAGATGCCCTTTGGTTTGATGAACGTTGGTGCCACTTTCCAAAGAGCAATGGATATTTCTTTTGTGGACAAACTTGGAAGATTTATAGTCATATATCTGGATGATGTGACTGTCTACTCCAAATCTGATGAGGAACATTTGCTACATCTAAGACGCGTGTTTGAGAAATGTAGAAAGTTCAGGATTTTGTTGAATCCAAAGAAAATCCTTTTTGGTTTAGAGGAAGGCAAGTTGTTGGGACACATAATCTCTAAATATGGAATTAAAATAGATCCCAATAGGATAGAATCCATCCAGAAGGTGGAACACCCTAGGAACATCAAAGAGCTACAATCATTCATTGTCAAAATAAATTTCCTCAGAAGATTCATACCTAACTTGGCCGAACTTCTTAGGAACATCACAAATATGTTGAAAAAGACACCAAAATTAGATGGAACACTGAGTCCAAATAGTCATTTGATCAGGTGAAACACACACTCACCCAAGATCCAGTTTTGATCATCCCAAATTACACCAAAGATTTCTTTTTGTTTTATTTCACTTCTGAACACACTATCGCAACAATACTATCGCAGAAAAACAACGAAGGGTATGAACAACCGATAACATTTTTCAGCAAATCTCTGAGAGATGTGGTGTTGAACTACAACATCATGGAGAAACAATATTTTTCTCTGGTAAAAGCCATAAAATATTTTAGAGTCTATATTCTCCATTCCCACACAATTTCTTATGTTCCAAATTCAATGGTAAAGGATATCCTAAATCAGGATAATCCATATGGTAGGATAGGAAAGTGGATTGTAGTTATTCTGGAATATGCATTGAAATAAAACCCACTAAATTGATCAAAGGTCAAGGTTTGGCCAAGCTAATGGCTTAATCTAATTTTCATGCTCTAGACATTATTTTTTTGGCTACAGTCGATGAGCAAGAAGAGAAAGAAACTCCAAATGTAAAATAGGTATTCTCAAACTCTCCTTGGTACACAGAACTAATTTTTGTACTTCATAACTTACAAGCTCCTCCTGGTTTGACTAAGACCAAAGCCAGATTTATTAAACTAAAAGCATTAAAATTTTGTATTCTAGAAGGTAACCTTTATTGGAAAGATCATGGTGGTATCTTTCTTAATTTCCTATTAAAAGACGAAGCTGACAAGGTTCTACAGGATTTACATGCAAGATACTGCGGTGGGAATATGAGTTGGAAGACTACAACTAACAAGATTCTAAGAGATGGTTTCTACTGGCCTACATTGTTTGTTGATGTTCAACAGAAAGTTACTTCTTGCCACAAATTCCAGGTTTTTGAAGGTAAAAGGAAGCTTCTTCCTCTCCCCATGAAACCCATATTAGTTGAATCTCCTTCCCAACAATGGGGTTTAAACTTTATTGAAGAAATACATCCACCCTCCTTAGGCCAACACAAGTGGATCTTCACATCCACAGACTACTTCAAAAAGTGGATCGAGGTTGTGTCATACAGGTAATCTACTGACTCTGTTATCATTAAATTTTTAGAAACTAATATCTTGTCTTGTTTTTGATGCCCCGGGAAAAGTATAGATGATAATGCAACAACTTTCAAATCCAAAAGACTTATAGAATTTTTCATCCAATACCACATTACTTTGGGACACTCAACAACTTATTATCCTCAAGGAAATGGGTTGGTTGAGTCCTGAAAAAAAATTCTGGTGAACATCCTCAGGAAAACATTCCAAGAAAATAAGAAAGCATGGCATAATGAATTGGTTTTTGCACTTTGGGCTGACAAAATAAGCACCAAAAGATCAATTGGCATGTCTCCATACCAATTGGTGTATGGTACTGAAGTAGTTTTTCCCCTTTCCTTGGGAGTCCCTGTCATGAAACTATTGCAGGAAGAGCAAGTAGATCCAAATGACGTCCAAAGGAGAATAATTCAAATGATTCACTTAATGAAATCCAGGGAAGATGTATACAACAAGACTCAAGTCATCCGGGAGAACATCAAAAAGATTTTTGATAGAAGAACTAAAGAAGATGATTTTGAGTTGGTTGATTTGGTGCTGAAATGGGATTCCAGGAATGAGGATAAGGGTAAACATGGAAATTTTGATAGCTTATGGAAAGGCCCCTACATCATTTAGGCATTCAAAGGAAATGACACATTTTTGCTCAAAGACAATGATGGAATAGACTTGCCAGGTGGACCTGTGAATGGTAGGATGCTGAAACATTATTTTCCACCCCAATAGAGATCTCATAAATCCATTTCCACTGTACATACAATTTCTTTACATTCAGGTCATGGGTAGGTGATGGTGATAAGATGGTTGAAGCCCGCAAAGAAGGCTCTAAGCCACTGACCAGTGCCACCAAATTCTCAAAATAAAAACAAAACATATAGAAGAAATAAGCAATAGAGAAAACCTTTACAGACATCAAGAAGTAGGTTATTGGCACCTTGCAAGGAGAGCAACATCTCCTGGTAGAGCCACTCTTATAACCCTATGTTTCATAGGATCAACTGGTGACTGGAAAAATTTCAATCTTGGTGTAATTTGTTTGTAAATAATATTGCATTTTGGAAATTATTTTCAAAAGAAAGAAAAGAAAAAATAAAGAAAATAAAAAGAAAGAAAATAAAGAAAAGAAAAAAGAAAGAAAAGAAAAGAAAAGAGTAAAAGAGGGCATAAAAGTGGATAAGGCCCCATGCAATACTAATGAATTGATCCATATAGTTTAAACATGGTCAAGACTTTTTGAATTTATGATGATAGGATTAGTGAATAAAGCTTGGTTAAACTGTTTAATCTTAGCCAAGTAGATAGGCTAGGTAGTGAATAAATTTGATCAAACTGTTTAATCTTGGTCAAATAGCCCTAGGGTAGAGTAATTCTTAACTCAACAGTCTAATTTGGGTTAAATGTGTTATATAAATAGGATAGAACACAGGTTAATTGGTTTTATTTCAAAAAACAATCCTAATGATGGTCGAGATTCTTGGTTCTAATGTTTGAATGATGTGTTCTAACCCCTTGGTGATCAAAATGATAGGAAATAACTCTAAAACTCACAAAATACACGCTATCCTAAGTTTCTGCAGTGAAATATGATTCGCGCCCAAGTTTAAAGAGTGCACTGAGATCTACGGTTGAGCAAATGGCACTCAGATCAATGACCGACAAGTAATATCAGACCCCCCTGACCATTCCACCTTTAATGGTGGGGAGGGTACGAGTTGGTCATATTTCCCAACAGGCCCCATCCTAACATGTCATCATTCTATTAACTCGGACCCCCCTTTCTCTAAACCATTTACTTCCTACCCCCCCTCTGAGTAAAATTCCATACCATCTTCTCATACCACCGTCGTCTCATGACATCAGACTCCACTATCATCATCGATCCATGATGTCACACTCCACTACCGCCTCCCAGAGGTCATGTCTCATTACATCACTAGTATATTCCCCTCCAATCACCCGTCACACGTTATATCCCTTTAACCTATAATCCAATCACAACCTTCCACATCATTCTCGTACACCCGTCACCATCCTTTTATTTCCAACTCATTCCCAAGATATCCGTTGGCCCCTAAATGCAACTAAACATTTCTATTAATCCTTCTAATTGGTCACCATGCCCAACGGATACTTGTTTGCCCTATTTAAATCCTGTCTCCACCATTATCACATTGCACATATGTTCAATAAACCAAAACTCTCGTTCCCTACCATTTCCTATCAGTGACCGAGCTAAAGATGATAACCAACTAACATTTTTATTCAAATTGCAGGTACTAGTTAAATTGATGGCGCCAAATTCTAAACATTCAGAGGTCAAGGAAAATACATTCCTCCCACCACCCATCGACCTCGACCGGATTCCTCTAGCTGACAAAGACTACCTAATCTCAGAAACTAGATGCGATTTTGATTTTGCTAAGCTACACTCGTGGTTCAGAGACACTTTCTCAAACCAAAGTGATGAGATCGGGCTCTGGGAGTCCAATCTCCCACTATACTTGTTTCCCCAAATTCATCATTTTCCCGAATTATCCCTCAAGTACCAAGCTCAATCAAAGAGTCATCGTTTCATCCTCTGGAGAGACCCTGTTCACCATCACACCTGAATCCTTTGATCAGATGCTACAAATAACCAGAGTTGAATCCTTCTCTCCTTTTACCATTGAAATCCTAACTGAAATGTATCAAAAATTGTATTTTCCCTAAAGAGCACATATTTTTGAACTCTTCCTCCATGAGAGTACCCCATTACCCAAAGCAAATTCCCTGTATCAGTCATTTATTTTCTCTGTAAAGGGAAATCAAATTATCTCTTCTCTTTGCAACCTACTTGGATACTTCTCAGATGAATGGGTAGATGAAAAAATATTGGGTTATATATCTATATTCTCCATCGAGGAAATCTCCACTATGCAGTTCAACTACAATAGTTTCCTGGCCGAGAAAATTCACAAGCAACTGTTCAAATTTCCCACTGAAGGCATGTTATGATATTCTTCAATACTGGCATAATTGTTCATATTTTTCTACATAGAAAAATTTATATTTTCCATGTAGAATCTAGATCAGAGTGGTAAACCACAGCCGGTCACATCCTAGACATCACTACTGAGAAGAAACTCAACATAATTCACTTTCAATCAGTTCATAGATCAGTTCTAGTATCCAGTGGTAAGCATGCTTAGCAGTAGACAAGAATCAAGGATAAATGAAGAAATCCAACAGATTTTACATCTCTCAGATCTAGCCAAGACCGAAGACTGGTACTTATAACAGAACCACACAGATCTTAAAATTTATGGATGCGAGCTTTCTCCCTAAAAATTGCCTAGATATTTGCCAGTGTGGATATTCACCTTGTAATATATTAGGCAAATGATTAACTCATATGACATCCATTTTGTAGCCTTCAAGAAGAACCAACAATTGAGGATCAAAGGACATATAGGACCATTCATCTGTAAGAACCGAGCCGTAGGGGAAATGGCTGATAATCTTTTGAAGGAGATGAAGTTTAGCACCAGTTTTCCTTGGCACTATGATCCATGTGGGATTATAGTAGAAACAATATTAAAGAACAAAATCTCTCCATACTCTCATGTTCCCAAACCTGAAATTGAGAAGTTTATGAACCAGACAGAGTGGGAAGCAAACAGTCTGGAAGACACAGAACCACAGCCTCCTCTGGCCATTATTTCACAAACCACTACACCACATATACCCAAGGAGAAAAGACCGAGAAAGTATGTCTTGCCTTTAGTCACTGAAGTATCAACAAATGATTTCTAGGTTTAAAGAAAAATGCCTAAAACCAGTCGTGCAACTGACAGGTCAGGAGATGAGGAGACCCAGTCTACCATAGTAGTCGATGGGGGACACTCACCATTTTTCTCAAGAATTCATCAGATGATGTCCACTTCTTCTTCAAAGAAGTAGATATATACCACTTTGACTTCCCATCCATCTTAAGATTCTACAAAACTGATCATTTTTTAGAAATACGATTTGATTAAGAAGAAGAATGAGATGTTGACCAACAAAGCCTATGCTCAATTCTGGAAGAAAACATCCACAACACAACATAGGTTTCTCTCTTCTTTTGATACAGAAAAGGGGAGAATGCACATTGTTACACGTCAAAATTGCTAAGTATCGCATTGTCCCTGTCAATCGTCGTAAGTGTTGCATCTTCCCTACAGCTTTCGCAAGTGTCGCAAGTTGACCACTAGTGTCGTAAATGATGGTCGGGAATAATGACATGATAATGACACTAAGGAAGCACTTATGACACCTCATATGACGGATTTGAAGAGCAAGAACTGATCCACTGGAATCAAAGAACTTTTAACACCTGAGAGAAGCCCTGAAATAGTGGTTTGGAAGGGGAACACTCCTCTAATACTGCTAGAGAAGCGCTGGCGCCCCTACACCATGGTCCAAAAGCGTTATAATGCTCTTCAGCCCTTCTGGAGGAGCACTACTCACCTTAAGAGCGCTGGAACTTCCCCAAGGCACATCAGAGGTGCTATAACGCTCTGATACCCCTTTTGAGGAGCGCTTCCTATTCTGGGTCAATTGTTAGCCCGTTGAGTCAAATGAGGAGGAGATCATTCGAGATTAGAAGTCAGTTATGCTCGAATTCTTAGTTTCATCACAGATCCCTAATCCAAGGAGATGGTTCCTAACTGGTTCTAAACATAACTCAAGGAGTTAGACCTTGCCCAACCTATATAAACAGGCTTCATGATGGTGGAAAGGGGGAAGAAATGAACATATGAAACTTATGATCTTGGAGGAAACTGACAGTCAGCCAAAGAGAAGTGATTAGTG
>JZKD02S2056747.1:0-12074 GCA_000966675.3 Picea glauca | reverse complement strand
AGATTTTCCTACAACACACATGGCATTTTCCCAGGCACAAGTGCCCCATCCAAAGGAAATCATTGATTACAAAAGATCAACATTTGAATTTGACACCAAGGAAGTACATCTATCTGATCATATGGATTTTCATAGGTGGACTAGAGAATGGCTTTCTCAACATTGGAAAACGCTTCCACAACTGCTGCAAAGTTGCAGGTTTCCCTAAATAATGTTCAAACTCAATTAAAGATGGAGAAAGTGTCTTATTTTTCAAAAGACAACAAGATCAAGTATTTAGAAGAGCTAGTAGAAAAAATTGGGTATGACCCCTCCAATGTGAAAGTAGATAAAGAACTGCTAAAGAAAAAGAATGTTGACATAACATCCTTGAGGAATTAATTCAAGATGCTGGCTACTGAAGACGCATAGGCCAAAGAGATAGATGATACAGAAGGAAAAAAGAAGAAATGCTAAAATTAGTCATGGAATAGAATGCACAGATCAAGGATATGGAAATAGAGTTGGAAATATTGGTAAAGGAAAAGGAACAGATGAAGCCCATATAATTCATTCCACTAAGTGCAGTTCCCCTCATAGGAGTTAGCACAATGACAACATCAACAACTTCCATAACAGAACTTCCATCAACTACCCCAGTGACATCTCTAGAGACATCTAAAGCTCTAGCAAAGTCAAAGGAGGAAATGAATTTACAAGGAGTAGAAATTAAAAAATTGCAGTAAGAGATGGAGCATATCCAGAAACTTAAATCTTCTTTCGAGGCCAACTACAACACTGAGAGGCACAGATCAGAAAAACTGAAGTAGGAGATACAACAACTGCAAAAACAAACAGTTGTGGGCAAAACACTAGAAGAAGCCAAGGAGAACATTTGGATGGATATCTCAAAATCCATGACGAAAATATAGCCCCTCGTGCAGATTATGTTTGAGCAGCACGAATTGTTGTTAAGAAGAAAGTAGGCCATCAACAGGATCAAGGGAGAGTTGGGAGAAATTCCCATAGAAGCAAATGAAATCATCAAGTTTCTAAATTCAAATACTAAGGATGAGCTCGAAAGTCTGAAAAATGAGGATAGGACTGAGACTATCCTTGAAGTTAAGAAAGTTTCGACCAAAAGAGGATTAATGTTGCAATTGGAAGAGAGAGCCTGGAACAGGGATATTGGAGTTCAAAGATTCTTCAACAAGATTAATGCTTTGCAGAAGAAAGGCCTTCCTAGTTTGCTGGTCTTAAATGACAAATGATGACTCTATCTGACTACAAGCAAAAGATTGCCATGGTGGCAAAGGACAGCTCCAAGTTTTTAGGGATACAGAGTAGCATAACAGGTAAATAATTTTGAGAGACTTTGCAACTGGACCTCATCATCCAGCATGAAATCAAGTATATCTTCATCACCAAGACAACTTTCGAAAAATACATAGAAATGGACGAAGTGTACCAAAGAGTACTCAAAGTCACCATTCCCATTCAGCAAAGATGGGAATATCTGTGTGTTTTGATCAAATAAAGGATGAGGTGTACAAACCGAGTCATCATGAGGAGCAGTCAAAGTCAAGCGAATGACTCCCCAATGGCCTTCTCCAAAATCAGCATGAAGAATCTGTTATAACCCTAATTTGCACCAGACATGCTTACCTGACATCAGTCCATCTCATATTCCTTCTTTTCCAAGCCAGTATTGAATAACTCTTCTTAAAAACACCCTTTTTAAAGGCCCACGCACCCTACTCCACTACAGCCCGCATGTACACTCTAGCTGACTCACTACAGCCTGCATGTACCTACAAAAGCACTAAAAGAGGAAAGTTGCTGACAGAACACATAGCTTTGGGTAAGTTAACTAAACCTTTCGGCCATGCATGGCTAGTCATTCGACCAAATGACTAGCTCCTTCTAGCCTATAAAAGAATGGGTAAGGGTCCCATTTGAAAGGAGGAAAATTATAGTAAAGCAACTATACCCAATTGAGCACTCCCCTTGACCCAACCTTTAGCCTTCCTTGTGAAAAGAGAAATATAGAGTAAAGATGTTGGAGGACAGTTGAAGAGGATCCTAGGACTAGTTTAGAGGAGCAGTGCTGACCACATATTGTAAGTTTACTCTTGTGAAGATTAATACAAAAAGGATTACTTTTCTCGTCCCGCCATATCATATGTTCGTGTTGAATGTTTATTTTATGTCATTGTCACAACTAACCTAGAAATTAGTATATGAAATACATGTTTGTAGCTTTTTGTTTGTTCATGTGTGAATGTAGGTCAGCTTTGGGAGGAGGCTTGCAATCAAAGAGAAAGTGAAAGCAAAGGGATCAACATCAAACGAAGGACTTAAGGTAGAGTTATTGAATCTCATTTACACCTTTGTATTACATGAATGTAGGGTTTTGTGTTGGGAAAATAGGAAAGAGTATAAGCCTTTGAAATGGTCTTTTTCTACATGCATGATTAGAGCCCTTAAATGCTAAGTTTGTAGGAGGGATTCCCACCCACAATAGAATTGGCAACCATATTGGGGATCTCTAGGGTTTTCTGGGAGTCTTTTTTGGGTATTTAAAAAAAAAAATTGGTTTCATTACTTTTTTTTAGAGTTTCTGCAAAAGTCTGAGCTAGCAAGGATTATGGTCTTCCATACCATTTCTTCCTGCTTACTTTTCTTGGCTACATTTTCTTTTACAGGAAGTCACAGAGGTACATGTGGCCTGTATAAGGCTTTCATGCATGTACACATGCCCAACCTTCACACAGACCGCGTGGATGCCCTAGATAATCAAGTGATAGTAGTGTGGTTAAGTTCATAATTTTTTGTTAAAGAGGCAGTCATCCTCTTCCCTGTCAGAAGTGATCCTTCTCAAGGGTTTTCTGAAACTCATTCTGGTCTCTGTTTTTGCAGTTTGTAGCTTAGTTACCACTTCATATTGGTTTTGTTCTATGAAATTTTCCTTGGATTGTTTTTATTTTCTGACAAAGTAAGTTTCTGAGTCTTCAAGAGATTCTGGTTCTCAATACCAGTGGTCTCATCCAGTGTTTGATTTCTTATCTTTTCATTTTTTGAAGAGTTGTAGAGGTACATGCGGCCTGCATAAGGTCTGCATGTGTGTACATGATATCTGACCTTTTACAGATCGTGTGCACACACTAGCTGTTGAACTATCAGCTGCGTGCCCGTTGAAAAAATTTTGTTCAAGGAGAGGCAATCATCCTTTTCCTTGTCAAAAGTTATACCTCTCAGGGTTCTTGGTCTCCGTCATAGCAGTCAACAACTTAGGTATGATCACAACAATAACTTTCTTTTTCATTAAAAAGTTTTGCTAAAATTTGTTTTCTTTCATAGGGATTTTAGACAAGTGTGAGATTCTATTTTCATCAGTTTGTGTGTTATTGTAAGTGACTCTTTGTGATCTGAACTTAGGAAAGAAGTTTTCTTGGTCTTTACTTGTCATCATTTTTCCTTTTTTGCTTTGCAAGCATTAAATAAAAAAAAAAACTCTTTTATTTCTTGGTTTGGTTAAGTAGTTTTTGGTTTGCATTAATAACCAGGAAAAGTTTTTCTTTCATAAGTTATTGGTTGTTTACTTAGGACAATAAGTAGCTCGTAGTCGAGCAAAATCATTTTTTGAGTTTGTTGTTCAAAGATCTTGGAAAAAAATTTAGTTTGAAAAGTTGATTAAGAATTGTGTCAAAAAGAAGTTATTTCGTTTCCAGCTTTCTGTTTATTTTTCTTTCGTCTCTCAAACATCATTAGTTTCACTTTCATAACCTTTAACTTAAGACAAGCCATAAAAAATTAACGATTAATTAAAATAAACTAGACTTTATGTTTGTAGGGTTCATCAATTAGTCTAGGCTAGAGCCTTGATTTAGTTCTAAGAGGAAACTCTTCAAGGCTGCAAAACATACATAAGAGTCTGTGCTAGGGAGTGTTAAAAGTCTAGTATCGTGAAAGTTATCTGGTACCCCCCTCTAACACAAGGGCTAAACACGAGGTTGCATTTGGAAAGGTAGTGGAGATAACCCCTCCAAAGTCGGACCAATCGTAGTGGAGAACACATATAGAGGGCTTGTCTTAGGATTTCGTTGATTGCATTTTCCACAGAGCTTCGTGGGTCTCAAATCCATTCAAGGACCTCATTTGTCTCCCAGACCACTTCCTTTCGATACCCTTGACAATTTTTGAGCTCGATACCCTTCTCATTTTGGTCTACCCGACTATCGACTGTACCCACCTGGTGACTATTCACGCGTTGGCAACCTAGTTGCCTATCTTTTTTAGAGACATACACAGGTGACTACAGGGGTATACCACAGTACCTAGGATAGACATCGGGCCATGATTTGTAGAGTATACCTGGAGGGTGCTTCCATGTTCAAGTTTCACTTGCACCGGTAAGTGTTTCTAGTGTTGGTTGTTGTAACTGTTATTCCAACTAGTTTAGTGTTTTCTTGTTTTATCTTGTAGGGTCTTTTTTCTAGTGTGTGTTGTTTTTGAACGAATAGAAATCCCTACTATGTCTTTGATATTCTCACATAGTGGAGAATCACGAACTCCGCTGGTCACAAATGCTTCTTGGCCTACCGGCAGTTACACTGGAGCCACCCCCGCCACCGCTAAGGAAAAAGCTAGACCAACAAGGGTCTTTTGAAGTGACTGGGCCACAAGAAACTGTGCTCGACCAACATCCGGAGGAACCAACTATTTCAGACCTTGGAGCGGAAGCTCTCGGTCCACTCGAAACTCCAACCACTGATCTTTTTGCGCCCATCATCGTATATATTTATCCTTATGGGTGCCAGATAATGTCACATGCAACAATGGAAACAAATGCTTCCACTTCTTTTGGGAATTCTTCTATTCCCACTTAGGTTATCACCATAGGGGGTGTTCCATCTCCTAACCCATCATCGCTAGTCCGAGCCACCATGGTCTTGACTGCCTCTACCTCAAGCAATGGTTCGATCCCATATTTGGTGGCGACCACTACTCCTTTCACACAAAGTGTGACAGTCCCTCCGTTCTCATATGGGATGCCTAGCTCAGGTACAAGCCTATACTATCCTACTCCACTTTATAAACTTTAGGTCTGGGGTAGGGAGCTCTAACACTCTTATGTAAGGACCCATGGGGGGCACTTCATCTCCCTTTAATTCTTTCCCTTACGAGGGAGGTAATATACCTCCTTTGTCCCCTTCACTTGGCGGTACCCACCAACAATCCGTTGGGCCAAACACACACCATAGTTCATTTGGAGTAGGGAGTTAAGGACCACCTTCTCATAATATGTTGGTAGGGTCGACACCTTTTTCTTTTTTCGGTGCATTTGGTAACAATTATTTCTCATCATATGCTTTCCCGACTGGGGGAAACCCTGGTTATGGCCAACCTAATCCTATGCAGGGTATTATTCTTGCACAGGGGGAAAACCTAGGAACTTCTTCCGCATGAGGACCTTGGAATTCTTGGCAAGGATTAGTTCCCTCATTAGGAATGTTGATCTAGGGAAATTATTTTCACAACCAATGGAACCCCGAGAAAGGTGTAGTACCTATTCCCATGGGATCGACATGGGGAAACCCTTCCCAAATTCCTCCAAATGTAATGCACTCCCAACCATCTACGTCCTATTTCTGGAATCAGCCGATGATGTCTCATCAAACAAAAAATCTGTACGCTGATCATGGCCATGGTTTTTACCAAAACCCCGGTTAGCAACCCAACTTTTCCTGGAAACCTGGTGCTAGTCAAACTCCAGGGCCCTTTTTCCTTGGTTATCACCAACAACCCAAACTACCTTTCCTGGCAATGTTGCACTTTCCAGACTTAACAAGGTTGTTGAATGACCCTATCTGTCATGATCCACATTGGCCTCCTATGCCAATGAAGTTTCCTTCAGACATACTAAAGTTCGAAGCCAAGCCTAATGAAGATCTAGGAGATCATGTGACTACTTTTCACCTTTGGTGCTTGTCTAATTCATTGAAATATGACTCTGTACAGTTGCGATTGTTTCAATGTACTCTCATTAGGAGTGTTGTGAAATGGTACATTGAGATCGACCACTCAAGATACTCTTCCTTTGGTGAATTGGCTATGGATTTCCTAAACCATTTCCAATTACATGTGAGATGCAGTGCTGGCACAAAATTGCTAGCCAATTTCAAACAGAAAAAGGTGGACCATTTATATGATTACATCCAAGAATGGAGATGCCGGAAGAGTTTTATTATGGTGCCAGTCCCACCAGCATTCCTTTTTGAGTGGTTCCTTAAGTCTTTGGTCCCACAATTATCCAAATATGTCGTGACGTCAGGAGTGTTTTCCGAAGAAGATGCAATCATGAGAGCTCAATAGCTTAAGCTAATCTATTCTCAGTCCGGTCTACTGTAGGAGATATTTCCAGATGCGCCATGATCAATACTTGATAAAACCAAATAGAGAGTTGGACCACATGCCTATGGTATTGTTGGTTCAACACAAACAAAGATCGCTAAACAACTGACGAAACAATTGCAGCAATTGTCTATCCAACATACAATGGCCAGCCAGACTATTGTTTCAACTGCTCCCCCTACCCAAATGTTGGATGTACATAGTGTGTAATCGAAAAATCTAAAGGCCACCCAGTAGCTCAATGGAATGAAAAAACAATGTAATAAGGGTAAGGGGGATAAGAAACCCACTAATAATGCTGGCTGGGGAAACACCGAAAAAAGGAAGTCGAGGTATTTGTGTAATCTATGTGTGGAAGACCACCCGACTCATCAATTCCCTTGGCCTATAGAGGCCCAAAAGTTATTATCACAGTAGCAACCGGTTGTGTTAACAAACCCTTTTCAACATGGAAAAAATATAACTCAATCCTCTACAAGCGCAGAAGGGGGAAACCAAGGACCCCCTCCATTGTCAAACAATCCTGCATCCATGAATGTGTATATGATAAAAGGTGATGCTTATATATCAACTAGAGCACATGATTACAACAATCCAAGAACCTCTAAGAAGGGTAAATAAGTTGGAACCCCATATCTTCCTCTCCATATCGAGAAGACGTTGGGAAAAACCATGACACGCATCCCAAAAGGTACATTTAAGAAATCTTCTCACAACCCAAATGCAAGGGTTGCCTAGAACTACTCTATGGTGGATGATTTGTCTCAAACCCCTTGTGCGATGTCTTCTTTGGAAGTCCTCCAAAGCTACCCTTCCGAGAGAAAGGCTTTGTTAGCCACTTTAGGATCCACCGAGACTTGTAATACGGGTACGATCATGCTTGATATGACCGACTTAAAACCTCATCTCCCTTACCATGTAGCGTTCCAAATAGTAGTGGCTTACACCATGAAAAATTTTAATTGGAAAATTTTCCGCACAGTGGTTGATGAGGGTGCCTCAACATGTGTAATGTCTTTGGTGTGTTGGAAGGCCATTGGCCAGCCTGTTTTTTTTTGTTACCTACTATTCTTACCACTTTATATGGTCGTTCGTTTTGAACACATGGCATTATCCCCTCTTTTCCCATGCAGTTAGGAGGGAAAACCGTGTGTGTCGAGGTTGAAGTGATCGACACATCCCTCGACTACAATATTTTGTTAGGAAGAAGTTGGACCTATGCTATGCAAGCAGTATTCGCTGCAGTTTTCTAGGTCTTGTTGTTTCCACATGAGGGTCAAATTGTGACCATTGATCAGTTGTCTTTCTCCCGTCTTGACCCTTCATTGGGGGCATACGTGGTCCCAATGATTGATAACCCTCAACCTGGTGTCGTCAACATAGGGGTTGGTTTGTTCCCACCTTTGATGGGAACTTTCGATTACCCACCTCCTCAAGGCGATGTTAAGTTCATATCTGACTACCATAAGGTTGAGGTGTTCCATGTTTCGTCATTTCACACGACTTACTTCAATGATCCATGGATTCTTCCTCCCCCATCGACCACAATGGAAGGATCAGGGCAACATGATATGTCCATTCCCTTATCTGCGATAGAAGTAGAATACTCTTTAGTCAAACAGGCTTTCGCCAATCTTGATCCAACTCCCACACCAGAGTTAGATCTGATTCTAGAGCCTATTTGGGCTCAAGGTTCCCTCGCTAATATAGATTCTTTAAACTTAGTATTTCCCTCAGACGAAGCAATAATGGAAGTAATGCCTAGTCTGAACAAACCCTGGGATGATCTCCATCACAGATCTTATTTCCTCCCCGAGTTAAGCAGAATTGAGGTAGGGGAATTCACCTTGACTATGACTAGAGATAGGTCTTGTCCTGATAATCCTTTAGCTACACATGTTGTTATACCAAGGGTAATATGGCAACCATAGCTGAAAATATACCTATAAACATTTCCATAACCCCTGGCGTCATGGAGAATGTTTTTGTTGGAGATGAATGCTCCCCTGAAGAGATTCAAATCTACACAGATTTATTTAGGGAATTCTGCGACATTTTTTCTTGGTCTTACGAGGAAATGCCAGGCATCGATCCAAAAATTGTTGAACATGAAATAACGACTTATCCTCATGCTAAGCTGGTTCAACAGAAGCTTTGTCCAGTTAATCCTAAGAAAGTAGCATTTATTAATGTTGAAATGGAGAAACTTCTCAAGGCAGGTTTTATCTACCCCATCCATTTGACCCAATGGGTGTCAAACCCTTTGTTGGTTAATAAAAAACAGGGTACAATTCATGTTTGTACAGACTTCTATGATTTGAACAAGGCCTGTCCAAAAGATAATTTTCCCACACCATTTATTGACCAGAGAGTCGATGAATGCAGATGTTGCGAGGCCTTTTCTTTCATGGATGGTTTTTTGGGATATAATTAGATACAAATCAAACCCAAAGACCAACACAAAACAACATTCATTTGTCCATGGGGTACATTCACGTATCGTAAGATGCCTTTTGGTATAAAAAATGTTGGCGCTACATTTCAGTGGGCCATGTCTTTTTCTTTCCATGATCTCAAACATATCGTCGAGGCCTACTTAGATGATTTAGCATCACGCTCTTGTAAGAGAGTTGATCATCCCACACACCTCCGACTTATGTTTGAGCGATGTCGCTACTTATGAATTCGCTTGAATCCTAGCAAATGCAGTTTTTGTGTGACGTCAGGCCATTTGTTAGGTTTCATAGTTTCAACAACAGGGATCATGGTCGATCCTCTCAAGTTTGAGGCAATAGTTTAGTTGCCTCCCCCACGTACAATCCTTCAACTTCAAAGTCTACAAGGAAAAGAGAACTTTTTGCGGCGTTTCATCGTAAACTATGCTGAGATCACAAAGGGATTTATGCACTTACTGAAGAAAGACGTTCCTTTTCATTAGGATGATGCCGCTCAATGCTCCTTCGAAGTATTGAAACATGCCCTCACAACTTCCCCTCTGCTTTGGCCAGCCAATTATAAAAAAAAATTCTTATTATACTTGGCTACAGCAGAGTCAACCATCGGCATGGTCTTAGTTCAAGAGGATGATGTGCTCTCAGAATATGTGATCTATTACCTGAGCTAAGGCTTGGTTGGATTGGAACTCAATTATTCTCATATCGAAAAACTTGCGTTAGCATCAGTCCATGCTGCCCAACGGTTCTATCATTATGTTTTGTTTCACAAGACCACCGTCATTGTCATTGTCAATCCATTTCAATACGTGTTGAAACAATGGGTAATCAGTGGAAAGATCAGTAGATGGATAGTCATCCTCTAGGAATTTGACTTAGATTTTGTTTCAGGGAAATCCAAAAATTCATTGGTCTTTGTGGAACTTATCTTAGAACTTCTGGTTGAGTCAGGTGATGTTATTCCTGAAGAATCACCTATTCAAGGAGATATGTTTTTGATAGCATCTTCAGACCCCTGGTATGGAGATATACTTGTCTATATCCATACTTTGAAGTGCCCCACCTCTTCTTCTTATGATGAACGTCTCTGTATACGTCATCAGGCCAAGAACTATCTCATCCTCCAGGACACTCTCTATCATTGAGGTGTAGATTGCATCCTTCACTAGTGCCTCACTCATGAAGAAGTGGAAATCATGCTTAACGATTGCCATACTAGAGCATGTGATGGTCATTTTTATGAGTTGTCAACAACCCAAAAGATTTTACGAGCTGGTTACTTTTGGACAACACTAATCAAAGATTGTATCGCATCCATCAAAAAGTTCCACTCGTGTCAGATCTTCTCTCGGATGATGAGGGCACATCCCGCTCCCATGTTTCTTGTCATCACAGTTGGTCCCTTCACCAAGTGGGGGATTGATTACACTACATGCAACCCTCCTTCATCAAGGGGGAACCATTATATCATTGTAGCCATTGACTACTTCACAAAGTGGGTCGAAGCTATGCCAACGTTTAAAGATGATGGAGAGATTGCCTCTCTCCTTTTTTTTAACCAGATTATAGCAAGGTTCGACATCCCAAGAGATATTGTCACTGAACACGACAGCCACTTTCAGAACCAAATGATGACCGAGTTAACATCAAATCTTGGGTTGAGGCAAGAAAATTTGTCACTCTACTACCCTAAAGAGAATGGTTAGGTGGAAGCTATCAATAAATCTTTTAAGACCATCCTATAGTGAACGATCAATTCGGTCGAGTCAAATTGGCATTTGATGTTGCACTCGGCATTATGGGCCCACCGAATTTTTGTTAATACTGCAACTAGTTTCTCACCTTTTCAAATCGTTTATGGGCTGGAATCCATCTTCCCCATAGAATGCTAGATCCCATCATTAAAGTTGGCAGTACAGTTATTTCCAGACACTTCACCACTTGAAGAACGTTTATTATATCTCGAGTAGATCAATGAACAACTTCATGATGTGGCCTTAGCTAATGAAGCCCACAAACATAAATTCAAGGGTTAATATGATCGATCCGTTCATCCTTGTTTTTTCTTGGAAGGCGACCTTGTCCTGGTCTGTGACCAAGATAAGGACCCCCTGGGGGCAGGTAAGTTCAAACCCATGTGGTTCAAAACTTTCATCATTAAAGAGGCTCTAAAAAGGGTGCTTATCATCTGGTAGATTTTGAGGGACATGCTTTGGCAGAGCCTAAAAATGGGCTCTACCTCAAGAAGTGTTACTCATAGGTAGGTCACCTTGGGTAACTTTTTGTAACATATGTATAGTATTTGTACCATTACTTTTTGGTTTCTTTTGGTTTTATGGACGTGTCATTTTTTATGTTATCTTTTGTCACTATGGTAGATGTCGAGTGAATTAGAGGTGTTCATTGGATACACATATGACACTAGACATCACACTCAGAGACTTGCCTCCATAGCTTGGGTAATTTTTACACCTCAGGGCCAGTTATTATCTTCAGGAAGTATATGTTTAGGCAACACCACAAATAATTTCATCGAATACAACGCAATTATTGATTTTCTTTGTGACACTTTGTCATTTTCTATCTCTCACCTCCAGGTCTATTTAGACGCTCAGCTGGTTGTGTCTTAGTTAAATAGAGTCTACCATGTTCATGATCCTAATTTACACCAACGATTCCTTAGGGTACGTCTCTTAGAACGAATCTTTGATTATATTACATATTTTTATGTTCCTAAGAGATTAAATCAAGTCACAGATACTCTAGCTAATCAAATTTTAGATTGGCATCTCACACAGATATAAGAAAGACATACACATGCACATGTAAATACATTTTTAAAAGAAAATATAATCCATAAGAGATTAAAAGACATAAAAATCCATATATAATATCAAAATCATCAAAGTACATAGGTGGGTGCAAGCACCTCAAAAATACGACCAATAACGAGTCATGGGGATTATGCCCTTAAAAAATATACAAGTAGTGCCCTCGACATGTGAAAAGTCCAACCTAACTAAGGATAGGGCATGTGGGCTCTATTGTAATAATCAACGACGTTTGCCAAACATTGAAAAAGCCGAAACCATGTCCATGGTGCCCCCACTACATGAATCTACATAGATGGTGGTAGATCCTCAATCTCTTCCATGGGGACTGTGTGAGTGAGCAAGGTAAAATTTCACTCTACTCATCTCAGAACCCTCTTAGCCTCACCAGCTGGAA
>JZKD02S2056746.1:488719-502251 GCA_000966675.3 Picea glauca | reverse complement strand
GAGTCCTCCAACAAAAGCCTGATAAGGATCATCAAAAGACTATTGGAGGAAAACAAAAGGGCCTGGGATTCAAAGTTGAAATTCGCTCTATGGGCCGATCGAGTGACCACAAAGAGATCTATAGGCATCTCCCCTTTCCAATTAGTTTATGGAGCAGAAGCCGTTTTCCCTTCTCAGCTAGCCATTCCTATAGCAAAGTTCTTCCAGGATCATCAAAAAGAGCCCGATGACATGATCAAAAGAGTTCATCAACTGGTGGAAGTCTAGCAGGCCAGAGAGCAGGTAATGGACAGAATTCAAGACCATCAGTAGAAGGTCAAACTGGCTTTTGACAGGAAAGTCAAGAAGAAAGAGTTTGAGATCAGGGATTTGGTACTTAAGTGGGATGCACCCAGATAGGATAAGGGCAAACACAACAAGTTTGACACCCTCTGGATTGGGCCCTTCAAAATCTCTGAGATTTTCTCAAATAACACGTACAGATTGTAGAATTTGGAGGGTGAAGAGGTTTTCAACAGCCTAGTAAATGGGCATTTTCTGAAGAAATGTTTTGTTTGAGTCTTAGACAGCCCCTTTGTTTGTAAATATTGTCCTTTTGGTTCTTTGTTCATTTTCTTTTTTATTATTTTTGTCTTGGTAAATGACTCCATAGCCCTATAGCAAGGCACTGAAGCTACAAATGAGTTCTTAGAGCATCACAGGGATGACTCTATCCCCCATGGAGCCTAATGTTAGCAACAATTTTTGTCTTGGGCACAAAAGTACCCAGGTTTGCAGGTTGCACAAGAAGCGCCCAAGCACAGCATGAAAGGATCTCATCTTGGGTTACAAATCAAGCGAGCAAGTGAAGTTTTGTTATCAACAGCTGAGATCCATCTATAAAGCTGATCGATGGTCACCGGGATTTTCGGGCTACCAAGTTGCCCGAGATTTAGTGCAAGAGGTAGCACCCATATTTCAAGATAGATCTGGGTCATCCGATCCAGTTGGGACAGGTGGCAGCCAGTCGACATTGCAGAGATCGACGTTTCGGGAGACAGGGGACCTCCCATTCACTGCAGCTAAAATTGTCGTTCGGTGAAATGCCGAAGGCACCTTTGGAGCTGAGCCCACGGTCCTAGCGCCAGGTCACGTCAAGTGAGCCTGGGATTGAAGGCAGCCCCCTTTTAAATAATAAATGCTATCTCGACCGTCCATCCAAAAGAACGTGTGGTGCACGATCATGTCATGTCGACATTCGAGAGTTTGAGGGGTAAGCGCTCCTTGACATTTCACATCTCGAAACCCTGAACCCCGAAACGCTGAAGGCGCCCAGAGTCGGGCCTGTGGTTTTGGCGCCTAGTCACAAAGGAGCAAGCCTGGAGGAGGGGTGTTAAGGTTTATCATTTGCCAAGACGGGTCCCGAAGCATCGAGAGCGATCTGAGCCATTCATCCCGGAGGAACACGTGGTGTGCCATTAGGCTCTTCGCCTTTTCGCCCATCGCGATTTTGAAAGAGCCGCGCAAAGGGACGAATCGCCGGGTATAGCTGCAGAAGGGATCCCCGTGTTCTCCAGGTGCCAGTTCAACTTGATCTCAACCCTGATACCTTCTCGGAGTAAATGAAGAAGAGTGAGGGTGGTTGAAACCTCACCTCACTCATTAATTGCAAGGTATGGATGTCCCGGCGGGAAGTCTGCCCAACATGGTCCCCTGTACTGATTCTTTCCACAGAAGCCATGCTGAGTCCTCGACTCACCAGGGAAGTCTGCACATGCTAATTCAACATTTAAGGGCTCAACTACCCCCTGGCGTGATCCATGCAGAATTAAGGTGGCGTATGACAGAGGAGTGCAGGCCAGATTTGATTGAAGAGACGCCTCATCCCAAAAGTCTAGGAGGCCTCTGTTGGGAAAATGTTTAGGAGTATATATACTTAATTTTGATATTTTTCAAAGGATCGATGGTAGAGTGAAGCTCCTGATTGTAAAGTTTTAACAGACACTCTAGTTTTCTGGTTATGCATCTATATGTAAGATTTCTTGTTTAATGACAGACAATTTTCTTACCCCATCTATTTTTCATCTCAAACTGAGGGAGTTCATGATTGACTGATTCACATGAATTATTGCAATTATGTTACGATAAAGGATTTATTGTGGCATTGTTGTATTCTCCGGTTTTCTGCGTTTGAATGTAAGAAGATATTGCGTTTAGATGTTTTCTCCTACGGTCTGTTAGAAACCTGATGTTTACAACATACCTTTGCATTTCTCTTATACAAGTCTTCCCCCTATTCACCCTTACTACAACTCACTGTCTGAAGTTTATCTAAGACCTCACTTGCCCATGCATGCCTGGCCTAGTTTCAGAGTTAGAACAATATTGTTTTGAGTTAACTTCCATTCGATCACCCCTTTTTATAAACAAATCGTGACATAAACTAATGGGCATCGGGCTCTGCTCCTACTGCAATCCAGGAGTGACTTCTGACGCTAACAGGTTTAAACGACTTAATTTTGATCTTAGCTTGAAAACTGGTGGGTTGAATATGAGGTTTAACAAGAATATGGGCAGCCTCGATAGTAATAACGGAAGGCAATGAGATCTAAGAAGGCTTTGAATCATTTTCAACCCCCTCAAGGCTACAAGGGTGATCAATTTCACGAGGAAATCCAATACAAATCTCACTTTTATGAATAGGCAGAGGTGAAGACACAAGTTCGGTATCTACAACACAAGAAGAGGGCATGTTTTCTTCTTCCAAGGATGGATAAATAAAGGAAGGATTATTATAATTTGAATAGACAAAGCAGAGGATAATCCTTTTTATATGTAAAGGGAAAGAGAGAAATGAGCTGATAAAGAAAAAATAAGATTTCATGAAGAAAGCTCATAAACTGATACCTGGTCTTCCCTTTCGGTATGGTCATCTTTCTGTCAACAGGGTCATCCCCAATGGAGTCTTTGATTGTGGAGTTGCCAGGTGCAAACTGCAATCTTCAATGGTTCTTATATCTGATGCACCTTCAGAATCATAATCTCTTTGTCATTCTATCCCAGGGAAATGTCCTCAATTCGTTCCCCGGTAGTGATGCTAGAAATGTTAGCACTGGAAGTCACCCTCTGATTGCAGAGAAGGTAAGCCCAGTAACCATCAGAGTTTAGGTGGATGTTGGTTTTATATGGATGGAGGTTGTTGGCGTTGAAGTTACTCCTGGATTGCAGCAGGAGCAGAGCCTGACGCCCATCAGTTTATGTCACGATTTTGTTTTAAATGGGGTGATCGGATGTGAGTGAACTCAGAACAATATCATTTAACTCAGAAAACTAGGCCAGAAATGCACAGGGAAGTGAGGGCCATAACTAACTTCAGTCAGGAATTTGACTTAAAGCGAGAGTAGAGGGAAGACTAGGGAGAAAAGAGGGGAGACTGCTCTAGGCATCAGGCCTTCCAACAACTCGGGAAAGAAAAATGAGACACTAAAATGTGCCTAAACGACACAGTTACAACTGCACACTGATCAAACCTATCATACTGTGCAGCCACAACCATTCGGCTGGATCCTCCAATTCAGAATCATTCAGTGTAACATGAAAAACACAACGTGAGAGACTGCTTAAGACTGGTGTAGAGATTGCAGTGACCAACCATACGTCATCCTACAATGTGCGACCCTCGGATGGATCCTCCAATGCCGAGTGTTTTAAACAGTTAACAAACAAAACAAACAAAATAAAAAGGAAAGAGAAGCTGACTTCCATTAATTTGACAGTCTCAAATCAAAATACATAACCAGAGCTTCCTCAAAAACTTTACAGTCGGGAGCGCAGCTCAGCCATCGATCCTTTAGAAAAATGGCAAAGTTTCCTACATATACTCAAAGAAAAACAACAACAGTGAAACCGAGACACTGTATTAAAAACATTGCATCTGCATGTCCACTGACAATCTGCACATGCAGTCTCTGGATGATCGTGCACTTATGACAGACACAATCGAACTCTTGAAAGTCCTGCAGATGAACCGATGTGCCTTTAATTCATCACCAGACTTTCCATTTATGGTAGAGACGATGTCTAACCACCACCAACTACCTCAATAATTGCTTCCTTGGGATTGAGAACGACCCGACCAACTCTGCACTTTTGAGGCGTGGAAGTTTTTGCGCACTGCCACTTGGATCGGCTGAACGGCCTGATGGATAAGACGTGGAGGCTAGTGCGAAGGTTGGGGCACATTATTGGAAATAGTGAATGGGTGGAAGTGACATGGAACACGGGGCTCAAGTGGATAAGGAGTGGAGACGACCATACAGATGAAGGAAACTGGGAGATAAAGAGAGACACATGGCAGGAGGTTAGTGGGTGATGAGATGGAAAGGGGATAGGTGGATAGAGGGAAGAGGGTTGTGGCACCTGATGATGAGGCAAAGAGCCATGGAAAAATGACAGGGAAACCACAAGGCGGCGGGCCTGAGGGAAGGAGGAAAGATGAGTTGGAGGATGAGGGGAAGAACACCTGGCAGGAGGTGACAGGTGGGAACGAGAGAAAAAGGGGAAAAAGGATGGGCCAGGATGGCGCTGAGTGGAAGGCATACAGTGGAAGGTGGAGGATATTGGATAAGTGAGAATGTGGGGCTCGTCGAGAGCCACCAATTCTGGACTCCCCCCCTTTGTTAAAGGTAGAATTGCAAGGGGGGTCCGGAATCCAACCTTGACCGCAGATCTGGGTGCTCTGATCTAGGTCGTTGAGAGATGCATGGCCAATTCCGGACCTCGCCCTGCCTTAAAGGTAGAATGGTGAAGGGGGTCTGGAATCCAATCCTAACCGCAGATTTGGGTGCGCAGATTCTGGCTGCCCAGATTTGCTCGCCGCTTACCCAAATATGCAATTGCACCCCAACTTAGGATAAGTGGGTTTTTACTCCGCTGTTTTCCCTCTTTTCACCAATGGGGGGTGTCTTTTAGGAAAAATAACCCTCTTACATGTTTAGGTGCTAACATTGGGCTCCATTGGGCTCCAGGCCTGTTCCTTTGTGACTGGGTGCCAAGACCGTGGGCCCAACTCCTGAGCGCTTTCGGCGCTTCGCGTCTCACAGCTGGAAGGAGGTTGATCCTCGCTCTTCAAAGTCGCTATGGGCAAAATGCCGACATGGCCTAATCGGGCACCACGCGTCCCTTTGGATGGTCGGCCCGAATTATTTCGGTGAGACTGTGGGCCCGGGTCCTAGACGCCTTCGGCACTTCGCGTCTCACGGCTGGGAGGAGGTTGATCCTCGCTCATCAAAGTCGTGATACACGAAGAGGCGATAGAGCCTAATCGCACACCACGTGTCCCTGTTTGATCGGACGACCTGGATCATCTCGACAATATTGTGGGCCCAACACTGGGCACCTTCGACACTTCATGTCTCGCAGCTGGGAGGAGGTTGATCCTCGCTCTTCAAAGTTGCGATGTGCGAAGAGGCGATAAAGCCTAATCGCACACCACCTGCTCCTCCGAGATGGACGACTGAGATCTTTTTGGTGATATATAAGCGCTATCCATTGCTCTAATCCTGGCGCAACTCTGCTAACCGCGATTACCCGCCGATCGTCGATCTGCTCTATAGATGGATCTTGGCCGTTGACAACATAACTTTGCCCGCTCACTTGATTGGTAACCAGAAATGAGATTTTTCTGTGCTATGCTTGGGCGCTTGTCGTGCATCCTACAGACCTGGATACTCTTACACCCAAAACAAGAATTGTTGCTAACATTAGGCTCCATGGGGGATAGAGTCATCCCTGCGATGCTCTAAGAACTCATTTTGTAGCTTCAGTGCCTTGCTATTGGGCTATGGAGTCATTTACTAAGCCGAAAAATAAAAATAAAAAATAAACAAAGAACCAAAAGGACAATATTTACAAACAAAGGAGTCGTCTAAGGCTCAAACAAAATATTTCTTCAAAAAATGCCCATTTATTGGGCTATTAAAAACCTCTTCACCCTCCAAATCCTGCAACCTGTACGTGTTATTTGAGAAAATCTCAGAAATTTTGAAGGGCCCGATCTAGAGGGCGTCGAACTTGCTGTGTTTTCCCTTATCCTATCCGGGTGCATCCCACTTAAGTACCAAATCCCCGATCTCGAACTCCTTCTTCTTGACCTTCCTGTCAAAAGCATGTTTGACCTTCTGCTGATGACCATGAGCTGCGTCCATCACCTGTTCCCTGATCTATTGTACTTCCATCGTCTGATGAATCCTTCTGACCATATGATCAATCTCTCCTTCATATTCTTGAAAGAACTTCGCTATAGGTAAGGCGAGATGAGTGGGAAAAAACGCCTTTGTTCCACAAACCAATTGAAAAGGCGAGGTGCCCAGGGACTTCTTCATTGTCACTCGATCGGCCCATAGAGAAAATTTGAGCTTTGCATCCCAAGCCCTCTTATTGTCTTCCAATAATCTTTTAATGAGCTTGATTAGGCTTTTATTGGAAGATTCTGCCAGTCCATTTCCTTGAGGATAATAGGGGGTGGAATGAATTAGCGAGATCTCGAACTGCTCACAGAACTTAATCAGAGGCTCATATTTGAATGAAGCAGCGTTATCAGTGACAATCCTGCTGGGACAGCCAAATCTGGCTATGATATCCTCCAGGAAGCTGATAATTACTTTGTGTGATGCACTTCTGGTGGGGACAACTTCTATTCACTTGGTGAAATAGTCTGTTGCAGTTAGGATCCATCTGTGTTGGCCACTTGAGGGAGGATAGATTTCTCTGATGAAGTCCAGCCCCCATTGTTGAAAAGGTGCTGAAGCTACTACAAGCTTCAGTGGTAGTGGTCTAAGCTGCTTCTTTCCTGAGAACTTTTGGCATTTGATGCAAGCTCTGATTTCTCTACAGACATTAGTGAATAAAGTGGGACAATAATACCCAACCCTGAGGATTTTGTGAGCTATGGTCTTCCAAAAATAATGTCCTCCACAAAGGCCATTATGGAATTCAAATATAACCTTCTGGGATTCCTGTGGGCTTAAACACTTCAGAAACACCCCTAGAGGGTCTCTCCAGTACAAGATTCGGTCAATGAGGCAATATTTGACCGTCTTGAGTTTTAAAGATCTTGCCTCACTTTTACCCATTCCATCAGGGGGCCTCAACTCCTGCAGAAAGTACAAGATGTCTCAATACCAGGCACATTCTGTTAGGGGAAAGTCATCCTGAGAGCTTTGGCTGGGCAACTCAGCTTCTTGATTTCCTAAGAAAGTATTGATTAGACTAACCCCCAAGGCTCTGCAATTGGATTTAGCCAGTAGCGTGGCCAAACCCTGCCCCTTAACCGACTTGGTGGGCTTTATTTCCAGGTCAAACTCAAGAATCTTAGCAATCCATTTACCTCTTCTTCTGTCTATGTCGGGCTGTACAAGGATGTCCATCATAGAGGCCAAAGGAATGTATGCAGTCACTTTTGAGTGAAAGACATAGACTCTGAAAGCTTTGAGAGATTTCACCAAGGCATAGGCCTGTTTCTCCATGATTTCGTACCTGATTTCTGCATCTCTTAATGCTTTACTGAAGAAGGCAATGGGTTGCTCTCGCCCTTCCTCATTTTTCTGCAATAAGACCACTGCTACTGTATCGAAAGAAGCGAAAGAAAAAACTAGGAAGTCTTTGGAATAGTCAGGAATGATAAGCACAGGTGCCTCAGTCAATGCCATTTTTATTCGGACAAAAGATTCCCTGGATTCAGGGGTCCATTTCACTTCATTCCCCTTTTTGAGCATGGCTGTGATGTGTTTCACCAGCTCAACAAAATTTGAGACAAACCTCCTTAGAAAGTTAATCTTTCCTAGAAAGGTCTGGACTTCTTTTTTAGACCTGGGAAGTGATAGAGTCTAAATTTCCTCTACTCTGTTGGGATCAATTCTCACTCCTTTTGCTGATACTATATGACCTAACAATTTCCCCTCCTTCATAGCAAACAAATATTTTTTGGGGTTTAAGGATAGGCCAAACCTCTGACACTTCAAAAACACCTTTCTTAGGTGACAGCAGTGCTCTTGGTCAGAGTTGGAGAAGACTGTGATGTCATCCAGATAGATCACCACAAACTGATCTTTTTCCCCGATGAAGGCTATATCCATGGCCCGTTGAAATGTTGCTCCTACATTCATCAATCCAAAGGGCATTTTGGCATACATGAATGTGCCCCAAGGAGTGGTGAAGTCCGTCTTTTCCCTGTCCTCTAGCATGATCGATATCTGATTATAGCCAAAAAATCCATCAATCATGGATATCCTGGATGCACCAATTACCCTTTGCAATATGTGTTCCATTTTAGGTAGGGGGTAATTTTCCTTTCTTGAGCTTCTATTTAGATTCCTGAAGTCGACGCAAAGCTTGATCTCACCACTTTTCTTCCTTACTGGGACCAAATTGGCCACCCATTCAGAATATCTCAAGGGGACAATGATTTGGGTGTCTAACAACTTCTTCACTTCTTTTTCCATGACAGTGCAACATCATGGGATTTATCTGTCTTAGTTTCTTCCTAAATGGCCTAGCCTCTTCCTTCAGTGGGATCTTGTGTTCAATGACGGATATGTCGTATGTCTTGAGGTCTTCATAGGTCCATGAAAACACATCAGCAAATTCTCTTAATAACTCGGTATATTCGGCCCTTTGTTCTTTGGTTAAATTGCTCGACAACTTGACAAACTTAGGCTCCTCCTGTGTGCCGATGTTGCACTCAGCTGTGTCAACGTCTTCATCTGAAACCCTACCCTTTACTGCCACATCATTCCCATCAAACAACCTTTCTAAGGGGACTAGTCCCCTCGGAAAGTGATTGCTAGGCAGCTGAATAATCTGGTGATTTGCAATTTCATTTAAAAACACCTCAGGGTAATGGTCACCTTCAAGGTCAGGATCCTGATCAATGTGCAACGCAAAAAATTTATCAACAGATTGGAGAAATTTTTCGATTTCAAGATCATCATCGAATACCTTCCAATGATTGACGTTGTTTGGTACAGAGGGCCTATATTTTATCTCAACATCATATTTGACCATAGACAACAGAGGGATCTTGAACCCGCTAGCTGAAACAACTAAAGAATCAACCACAACATTATCCTCCCTTGGGACAAAAGAAATGTTGAAAGCTGAGAAGAAATTATCAATCAGGTCCCATACCTCGTTCCTGTAACTTTTGAGCCGAGGATGCTTGGCCTGATAGACATTCCTGACCTGTTGGATTATCAATTCCGCATCTTCGAACACTGCCATCTCCCTTATTCCCATTTCTTTTGCAGCCCTCATACCCAGAACAAGAGCTTCATACTCTGCCACATTGTTGGTGGTTTCAAATTCTAGCTTGTATGATAGGGATATGGTCTCTTGAGAAGGTGACATGAAAACCACTCCAGCGCCAGCGCCTTCGCTAGAAGAAGCTCCATCGAAAAACATTTTCCAAATGGAGGTGTTTGGAGGAGGTGTCCCATGATCAAATAAGGGATGCTCTCTGATTTGGAAAGGGGCTTCAGGAGCATCAGTGATCTGCAATAAACTAGACCCCAAATCATTGTCCAGTGCAAAGATGGGATGATTGGTGGGGTTTGCTTCATCACTGACAATATAGGCTAGCTGGGATTCTCTGTACAACCTCCTGTGTTCCCCTCCAAAGACTGGAATAGTAGCATATGTGAGATCCATCTGTAATGTTCCTCCAAGCTTTTTAATCCAAGATCTCGACAACAACATGCTAAACTTGGGAGGAACGTCGGCCACTACAATGTCCATGACCACACTCTTCATTGGAAACTGAAACAGAGAGACTGCCAAGTCTTTGATGACTCCAAGACATTGCACCCTCCTTTGAATCAAAAGAGTACAAATCATGATAACCCTTTGTCACTTCCAGTCCCAATTCTTCCATGACTATTTTGGGCATAAGGTTATGGGAAGCCCTTGAATCCATGAGGCAGTTATGCAACACTTTATCATGTATGTTCAGGGATGTGTATAAAGGAGGGGATGAATCATCTCTATCTTCTACCATGGGACCTAGGACGACTGTTGGCTTTTCATCTTGGAGATTTATTGAGTCCGTGGAAGGCTTGGGGGGCTTAGATTGTAGCAGCTTGGAGAGGGACCTTTTGAAATCTTCATTTTTAACTAGTTCGGATAGGGGTATAGGGATTCTAATCTTATGAATCTCATGCTCAAAACTAAAGGAGGAGAGAGACTTAGGAGCTTCCCTTACCTCAGAGACAAGTTCCTTGTCTACTGGCGAAGCATTTTGAGTTTTCTTTTCTTTAGTAGTGGTTACTGCATCTTTAGTAGGCCTTTCCGCTATGAGGGGCTGATCCTGGCTATCACAATTCCCTTCTTTCTTTTTTGACCTGAGATTGTATCTGTTAGGAGTGTTGTTGGCCTTTTCACCTTTACCTAACTCATTGATTTGAATGTTCATAAGGGATTCTTCATATGCAGACTGAGTCAAATGGGGAAAAGGGGAATTTTCTTCAATAAAGTGAATTTTAGGGTCAAGCTCATCTATCTCCTCTCCTTCCTCATGAGCAACTAGGTTATTTTGGAGAGGGGTTTGAATCCTTTGATATTCTTTGTCTTTCCCCCTTTGTTCCCTTGGAAAAGCCTGAGGCACATTGTTATTAGGTCTCCTGAAACCTCTATTATCAGCATTCTGGGGATTTCTGTACATGGGCTTCCCTTCTAACTCCCACTTTTCCATCCTAGCCGAAAGTGATTTTAGCATTCTAGTTACTTCGTCCAAATGAAGGGGAAGGGGAGAGGAATGGGATGGGGAGGCTTCAGGTATTTTCCTAGATATATCTCTATCAACCTTATCCCTGAGTCGGTCAACAACTAGTATGTTAGATTCTACTTCCACGACTACATCCTGTATGTGAGCCAGAGTAGTGGCTCTTCTCTCCCTCAATAGAAGGCAGAAATCGGGATCAAAAGTGCTAGCATAAGTGATCTTAGCAGAGGCTTCTGAGGGCTTTATCTTAGCAGGGATTTTATGATACATTTTATTGAATCTCTTAGAGAATTCAGAGATAGACTCTCCTTCTTTTCTCTTCAAGGACCTAAACTCTGTTATGTAATACATGAAGTCCTTTTTGTCTCCCCATTGTCTCAAAAAGGCACTATTCAAAGCCTCAATCCCGTCAATAGATTCAGGAGGCAGGGCCCTAAAACATTTTCTAGCCTCGCCTTCAAGACTATGGACGAAAATCCTCATCCATACATCTGCATGCATGATAACATGATCATCTGTAAAACTGTAGAAGGCCTCAAGGTGTTCTTATGCAGTTATGTCCCCCTCACCTGTGAACTTGGGTAGCTGCTTAAGGTATCCATCTGCTGGAAGGGCGTTGAGAGGCTGTGGTAACACAAGGGGAGCATACCTAGCAGAGATTATGGCCTCCATTCTGGTCATGGGGGGATTAACTCCTGCCATGGGAATATTAGGTGGAGGAGAACTCGGAGGAGAAGGGGTGTGAATAGGGGATACCGGAAATGAGCTTCCTGGAGGAAAGGGAAACAATGGGGAATACAGAGAGAGAGCTAAGGGACCTGAATGGACAGACGCTTCTCTCTGTGCAGTAACAGTAACAAGAGGAGGGGTGGTGAAATATTCTACAGTCCGAGGTCTGTGCCAAGGTATAGCTTCGGGGGAGAGGGGAGTGACAAGGATTTCTCCTTCTAATGCTAGACCAGGAGGGGAAAACTCAACAGGAACACTCCTAAAATTCAGGAAATGGGAAACCTCAGAAACATGTTTGATAGGAAGTTGAGAAGAAGAAAATGGAGTTTTTATGGAAAGAAGTGGCGAATTACATGGTTCAGTGGTGGAAATTTCTCCTAGAAAGGCCTTCCCTTTTCTGATAATCACCTCTAGATCCACTTCAGGTGTGGCTAGAGGAAGCTGAGGATGGGACCGCGTGTGTCTGCCGCTGGAAGCCACAACTAGTCACAACAGGTTCACCGCAGTGGAGTCGTCACAATGGAGTCGCCAGGTGCACAGTAGCAATCTTCAAGGGCTCTAATGCTTGATGCACCTTTAGAATCAGAAGCTCAATGTTGTTTAATCCCAGGGAAGATTTTCAACTTCGTCCCCGGCAACGGCACCAGAAATGTTGGCGTTGGAAGTCACTCTTGGATTGCAGCAGGAGAAGAGCCCGACGCCCATCAGTTTATGTCACGATTTGGTTTTAAATGGGGTGATCGGATGTGAGTGAACTCAGAACAATATCATTTAACTCAGAAAACTAGGCCAGAAATGCACAGGGAAGTGAGGGCCATAACTAACTTCAGTCAGGAATTTGAGTTAAAGGGAGAGTAGAGGGAAGACTAGGGAGAAAAGAGGGGAGACTGCTCTGGGCATCAAGCCTTCCAACAACCCAGGAAAGAAAAATGAGACACTAAAATGTGCCTAAACGACACAGTTACAACTGCACACTGATCAAACTTATCATACTATGCAGCCACAACCATTCGGTTGGATCCTCCAATTCCGATCATTCAGTGTAAGATGAAAAAGAAAACGTGAGAGACTGCTTAAGACTGGTGTAGAGATTGTAGTGACCAACCATACGTCATCCTACAATGTGTGACCCTCGGCTGGATCCTCCAATGCCGAGTGTTTTAAACAGTTAACAAACAAAACAAACAAAATAAAAAGGAAAGAGAAGTTGACTTCCATTAATTTGACAGTCTCAAATCAAAATACATAACCAGAGCTTCCTCAGAAAATTTATAGTTGGGAGCGCAGCTCAACCATCGATCCTTTACAAAAATGGCAAAGTTGCCTACATATACTCAAAGAAAAACAACAATAGCGAAACCAAGACACTGTATTGAAAACATTGCGTCTACATGTCCACTGACAATATGCACATGCAGTCTCTGGACGATCGTGCACTTATGACAGACGCAATCGAACTCCTGACAGTCCTGCGGATGAACTGACGTGCCTTTAATTCATCGCTGGACTTTCCATTTATGGCGGAGACGATGTCTAACCACCACCAACTACCTCAATAACTGCTTCCTTGGGATTAAGAACGACCCGACCAACTCTGCACTTTTGAGGCGTGGAAGTTTTCGTGCGCTGCCCCCTGGATCAGCTGAATGGCCTGATGGATAAGACGTGGAGGCTAGTGCGAAGGTTGGGGCACATAATTGGAAATAGTGAATGGGTGGAAGTGACATGGAACGCGGGGATCAAGTGGATAAGGAGTGGATACGACCATACAGATGAAGGCGACTGGGAAAGAAAGAGAGACACATGGCAGGAGGTGAGTGGGTGATGAGATGGAAAGGGGATAGGTGGATGGAGGGAAGAGGGCTGTGGCACCTGATGACGAGGCAAATAGCCATGGAAAAATGATAGGGAAACCGCAAGGCGGCGGGCCTGAGGGAAGGAGGAAAGATGAGTTGGAGGATGAGGGGAAGAACACCTGGCAGGAGGTGACAGGTGGGAATGAGAGAAAAAGGGGAAAAAGGATGGTCCATGATGGCGCTGAGTGGAAGGC
>JZKD02S2056746.1:449931-469982 GCA_000966675.3 Picea glauca | reverse complement strand
TAGGAGTTCAACAACTAGTTTTAAAGAGGGTATCTCGCATTCAATCGGGAGAATGGCTTCCAAACCATAGACTAACCGGAAAGGTGTAAACCTAGTAGCGGACTTGACGGATGTCTGGTAAGCCCACAATGCCAAAAACAACATTGTGTGCCAACTTGTTTTGTGAATCCCTATCATTTGTCGGAGCATAGTTATGAGAACTTTGTTAATTGCTTCAACTTGGCCATTGGCTTATGGGTAATAGGGCGTTGAGTTTTCATGGCGAATACCCACCTTTTCAGTAAGTTCGGACATCATGAAGTTTCGAAAGTGGCTACCATGATCAGTGACGATAGCCTGGGGAACACCAAAACAAGCTATGATGCGGTCTTTCCAGTGTTGTCAAATGTCGGCATTGCCTCGACCCATTTCGTAAAGTAATCTACGACTACAATAATATATCCATGCCCCCCAACCGAGTGGGGGTGACATGTCATGAAATCGATGCCCCATTTCGCAAAGGGACCAATGGAGACCACAGGGTGAAGAGGAGAAGGATGTGACCATATCTTATGATTATAGGTCTGGCAAGCATAACATTTTTGAACGACGATGATGCAGTCGTTAAATAAAGAAGGCCAAAAATACCCTGCTCATAGGATCTTCTGGGCAGTAGCATACCCAGACATATGACCACCACAGGCTCTAGAATGGCAGTCATTCAGATCTTTCTTGGCTTCGTCAAATGTTAGGCAGCGTCGAAAAACTGAGTCAATCCCCCGATGATAAAGAGTATCCCCGAGGATAATATATTGACGGGCTTGGTAGCGTATTTGACGTCAGTCAGTACTAGACAAAGTTGGTCGGAAAGTCTGGGTTTGGAGATATATGATGATATCACCATACCAAAGATCATCAGAGCTAATGAGGAAAAGGGATTCATCGGGTAATGAATCAGCTGCTACATTTTCCGTTCCAGAATAGGGAAAGTCGCATATCAACTCAGCAAACACTAAGGACTTCTTGGACTTGGTGCGTTCGAATTCCAAGTCAAACTCCTGGAGTATCACGATCCATTTGGAGTATTTTACCCCTAGCAATTGACATGTGAGAATGTGTTGCATAGGGTTGCAGTTAGAAATCACTGTAGTCTTGCGAGAGAGGATATAGTGCCGGAAGCATTGGATGGCTTGGACGGCTGCCAAGGCCAGTTTTTTGACATGTAAATACTTGGTTTCGGTAGGCGTTAGACTTCGACTCAAGTAGTAGATAACATGTTTGTCGTTAGCATCATCCTCTTGGACGAGAACCATACCAATGGTGTAATCTGAGGCGAAAAGGTAGAGGAAATAGTCCCGACTGTAATCGGGGGGAAAGAGAAGTGGAGCACGTGTTAGGGACAATTTCAAAGCTTCGAAAGCGTTGTTTGTGATGGTATCCCATACAAACTCAGACCCCTTTTTTAGGAGCCGCGTAAATCCATGAGTTATCTCGGCATAATTTGGGATAAAACGATGAAGAAAGTTTGCTTTCCCCTGCAAACTTTGTAATTGGCGAAGTGTAGAAGGAGGAGGGAGATTAAGGATCACGTCAACCTTTAAAGGATCTACCCTGATCCCTTGATGCAAAACAATAAAACCTAGAAGTCGACCGGATTCCACGTAGAAAACACACTTGTGAGGATTCAAACGTATACGGAAAAACCGACAGCGGACGAAAATGACTTGGAGGTGGTTTGGATGAGCGACTCGACACATTGAGTGAGCAGGTAAATCATCCAGATATGGTTGCACGATGTGCTTGATATCATGGAAGGCATAAGACATAGTGCATTGAAAAGTTGTGCCAGTGTTCTTGAGACTGAAAGGGAGTTTTCGATAGGCAAAAGTACCCCAAGGACAAATAAAAGCAGTCTTATGTTGATCCTCAGGAACAATGTTGATTTGATTATACCCAGAGAAACCATCCATCGGAGAGAAGATTTCAATTCTGGCGCAATCGTCGACAATCTGATCGATGAAGGGGGTAGGAAAGTTGTCTTTGGGACAAGCTTTGTTGATATCCCTATAATCAACGCATACATGAATTGTGCCTTGTTTCTTGTCGATCGGGACAAGATTGGAAACCCAGTCAGTGAAGGCCACCGGGTAAATAAAGCCGACTTTGAGAAGTTTCTCGACTTCGAGCTTGATAACAACCACTTTACATGGGTGAACTGGACGAAGGCGTTGCCGGATGAGTTTATCATCGGGGTATGTCTTGATCTCATGTATCACAATGTCGGGGTCGATACCCGACATTTATTCATAGCTCCAGGCGAAGATGCCACGAAAATCTTTGAAAAGGGATGTGTAGGTGACGATTTCGTCATGGGAACAGGAAGCTCCGATATGGACATTTTCGACAATTCTAGGTTTGATGGATATGTCGAGGGGAATAGTGGGCGAGATATTGCTTAAGTTACCTTCAGAAAACACATCGTGTGTGGACTCGGGAATGATTGAGATGACGACAACGGTCGACGGGGTCAAGATCCATTGGTATTTCTCAATGGTATGTTGCTCCAGAAAGAGGATGGAACGATGATGACCATCATCCCAATGGGTGTCCTCCATGACATACATGATCATCTCGTCTGTGGGGAAAATGACATGGAAGGGATCTGGAGATAACTCACCAAGAGAGGGGGTAGAAGGGGTTTCCGATTGAATGGCCTGATAGGCGGATTCGACTGGACTTAATGACATTTCGTCGCCATAACGAAGATGATCTCCAGGGTCAAGTACTATCCATGGGTTGTGAGACGCAGGAATTCCATGAATCGAGGTAGATATCATGTTGATTGAAGCGAAGGACGAGCATGGAACATCAGGTGGTGGAATGGGGAAAGTACCCATTAACAAAGAATCTTTGAGAAGGCCTACACCGACGTTCTCATATCTCGATGGGGTTTTAGCGATGAACGGTACAGTGCCAGTACAGGTATCAAAGTTAAATAAGGCTAATTGGTCGATGGTGACTACCTTCCCTTGATGTGGGAAATGTACCACATGAAAAAGGGTCGACACAACTACGCGCATGGAATCGATCTAGCTGCGTCCAAGCAAAAGATTGTAATCAAGAGGAGCATCAAAGACTTCCACTTCGACTTGGACCATTTTTCCTTCTAACATGATTGGCAATGAAGGAAGGACACCGTAGGGCTTAAAACTAGATCCATTGAAGGCTTTGAGAGTGTTCTGAGATTCATTCAAAGAGGGAGAGCCATTGGCTTTCCAACAAGTAAGAGACATGACACACGTCGAGGCACCCTCGTCGATAACGGTTCGACAAATGTTTTTGTCAGAGACAATCACTTGGATCTGGAACACGAGTTGAGGGGGTAACCTTGGAATGTGATCTTCCAAGTAAAAAATTATTAAATTCGTATCCGTCGGGTTGATTCCATCGATAGCTTTCAACAATGCCTTCCGTTGTGTGGGACAACTTTGAAGGACTTCGAGGGATGACATCACAGAAGGTGCTTGAGACAGATCTTCAACAATGCTGTAGTTCTGGGCAACATGAACATGAGGATTGAAAGGTGATTTCTGAACGACACCCTTTGGGGGGGGGTCGAAGATTTGTCTCAAGGCTTGGTCGTTCGAGATGAAGAGGACTGTTGGTAGGTGGAGTCGCGGGAGAGGGTTGTACCAATGAAGGAGGTAGGTCATCAACCTTCTCTTTAGAGGGAGAATAATCTTTGGCTCGAGTGGTGAGTGCAATGTCGTTCTGCTTTGAATCGCCAGTACACATCAATACATAGGATGTAGTAGAAGGTGAGGGTTGGTCATGAATGACCAATTGAGCCTATTGTTGAGAAGGGAAGGGTTGGGACAAAATGGTTGGAGCAGGTGGTTTTGGGGCTCCTTAAAGGAACTTAGTGACCTCGGCACGTCGTGGACAATACTTCGTGTAGTGATAATCACCATAGATAAGACAAGGGTATCAAGGTTTGCGCTTATCCCGATCATTAACAGGTGGAGTTTTGGTTTTCTCTGCTTGAGAAGTATTTTTTTCCTCCTTATTCTTACCCCTTCCCTTTTTGGATTTGTTTTTACCGGCTGGGGTAGATTGAACGACATTTACCTCAGAAGTCTTGCCAGTGGGAGGGGCAGGAGACGGAGCGTTTTGAACATTAGAAGAAGCAGGTTTGGGGTTAGTGCTTGAGACAGAATGTGGTTGGGCATGGAAAGTGCCAATCACACCGTCAGCTGCATGAGAAGCAATTGGAGTAGTTGAAGTGGCGAAAGTGGAAGGACGAGGTGCGTCAGGTAGTAAGTCGTAAAGGGTACCCATTTGTGAGTAAACGAGGTCAAGGTATTGAGCACGACTTATGGCCCACTCTTCCATGACTAATCCACCCATGGCGATGTCATGACCGATGTCGTTCATAAATGATTTTGTGAACCACTCTGCCAACAATTGATCGGGGAGTTCGAGTTTAATGAGACGTCGTCTCCGTCGCCACTCATGAATGTGATCAGATATATGAGTGGCTTTGTTTTGTTTGAAAGAACTCAAAATCTCGGTCCCCATTTCATAACAGATCGGTAACTGGTAGTGGCTGAGGAAAGACATAGCTAGGGTGTTGAATTCAGCGAAAAACCCTTGTGGTAATTCTATATACCACTTCGTAGCAGAACCTGTGAGGGTCCGTTGAAAAAGACGTAAATAAATAGAGTCATCCATCAATGAGTTGGATGAACACCAGAGGTGAAAAGTCATGACATGATTGTTCGGGTCCTCTCCCACTTTTCCATCGAATTTAGGGATGTCCGATGGTAGCTTGGCTGGTATAGCAGGCCATTGGGGAGAGTGACGAATTGGATCATTTAAAATCCTCGACAAGTCCAGGAGATCCAAAGTGGACAAGAAGGGTAACTGTCGATTCACATGCCGGTATTGGTGGGTTTGGGGAGGAAGCCCCATCGACAAACTAGTAGGACCATAAGCAGTCTACATATAATGTGAAGACCCAGGCAGATTCGGTGGTGGTTAGAGAGGATAGTAGCTCATGGGATTGTATCCTAGAACAGGGACGTGAGTTTGAGCATTCGAGCCCCAAATAGGATTGTACGTACCTGGATATGGTTGGCCTGTACTAGGGGGCATAACGGATGCAACTGAAAGCTGTTGCCCCCCAGTCGATTGAGGAGTATGTTGTATCAACTGATTCCAATACTGGGCCAAGGATGGAGGTATGTTTTGTCCATAGGGTGGGGTCGGTAGGGTTTTTCCTCCAAACGGGGGTTGTGTTCCAATTGGGGGCAATGTTCCAATTTGAATTTTCCCGCTTAGAGGGGGTTGAGTCAAACCTCCTTGGTGAAATTGTCCACCAACGAGAATCTGATAATTTGGTGTGAATGATGGAATTGTGCCACTAGGATTAAGACTGCCAGTAGAGGATGAGAAAGTTCCTCCAAAAGGGGGTTGAGGAAGTGTCGGAATGAAACTGGGGAGAGAGTGCCCAGAAGAAGAGGGACCACCAGGAGTGCCAGATGGGGTTTGCGAAGGAGTTGAAATGGAAGCATTCAACACACGGTATCCAGGCGGTAGTGTCGGGGTGACACTGGGCGTGAGCGGTGTGCCGATGGGGGCTTGACTAACTGCGGTAATCCTGGTGTGAATACTCGTAGTATCTGTGTGATGGTCCATTTCTATAGGGATGGTCAAGATGTGGTCAGATCGCGGGGCGTCCATACCAGGAAAATAATAGGCAGTAGTAAACGGTACTGTCTCTAGGTTAGAGGTTTTGGAAATCACAGGTGAGATGATGGTTTCAATGCCTGATCCTGCACCAAAAAGGTCCTGTCTAAAAATGCCCGTAGACCAAAAAGGATCTTGGCCTTCTATGCCTGGAAAGGGTCCAATCGGTGATCCAGAAGACACAACAACTAAGCCTTTGGAAGAATTTCGTCGATAAACTGTCACTCAGAATCGGGGTGACGTCGAAAGTCCTCTCGAGTATTGGTAATTCAGAAATGTTCTAGAGAGTCAGTGCATTCCACTTGGGGCATGGAAATGTCTTGGACTTCACTCTGTTGAGGAGATCCCTCAGGTGAGCTTGTAGGCAGGGGTTGAGAACCTTCCAGATGCTTTGGAGATAAAGCCTGCATTCTACGTGAACGACGTGGAGGATCTATTGTGAATGAGTTACAAACTTATGAAGAAAATCTTATGGTCAACTTGGGTAAACAAACAACACGCGCTAGTAAACAAAATCTAGGAAACAATACCAAACAAACAAGACCTTCTAATTCCGAAGTCACTAGTTGGTGATGAAATCCAATGTCGCAACAACGAGACGAGAAGGGGCTGGGCTAGGGTGGAAAAGTTACACTGACAACCTGCTTAACGGAATTACACCCTGGTGCAAGCTCCCACACATAATCGTGGGTATACCCTCTAAGGAGCCCGAGTGAGTTTGGCCAACATCAATTCCAGGTACCGTGAAGACTTGCCCCTTCACAATCACCTTGTGTAAGACCCTAGAAAGGTAGGCCACTAAGGTTACCACCGACAACAAAACCTGGGGGGACAGTCGACAGTCCGATGATCCACACACAAGGGCATGGTATCTAGCCCGAAATAAACTCAAGAGGCTTCCACTCATCATTGTGGGTATACCTCCAAGTGACCCCTGTAATACGTTCAATCTCTACACTGATATCAACAAAGTAGGGTGAGTAACTCTGTCAATATCAATGCGATCTCGTGTTTGACCCTTGTGTGAGAAGGGCTTCCCAGGAAAAAATGTTGTAAATGGAATTTGACACTCCTTAACACAAGATTCTATTATGTGTTTTGTGCTTTGGAGAGTGTATCTCTCTACCTATTCCAAAGCGCTAGCCTAGCTAAATGTTGGTGTAATAGAACCCTAGAAAAGAGTTACTAGTTAAATTGTACAATTGCGCAGTTTTATTAAGGGTTGTTGTTACTCAAAGGAAACATAGATGAAACTGATGTTGTATGAGACTCTGACCCAATGATGCATAGATAGGAATGAAATATATCAATTTTCATTCAATGAATCCTATGTACGGGAGGGAAAGAGAAGTTTTTCGGATCAATCTTGAACTACGACACACAATTTCCTTTAAAATGCAATTGCAATGAATCACACAAAAGTAACAATTCTCTATTGTTCCTTTGTTCAATAATTTCAACAATTGATTTTCAATACTTTTGAGGACGAAAATGCTTTTGAAAGAAAAACGTTGTTCACTTTTCAAAAAGGACCTACACCATGATGGTGAGAGTGAAGAAAACCAAAAACTAATGAACAAGCAATAGACAAAAACCCAAACCAATCTTTCAATGGAAACAAAAATAACAAGCAGACCAAACTAGTCTTTTCAATTGCATGCGAAAAGTAATCTTGCAAATAATGAGCAAAATAAAAAGACAAAGAATCTCAACTTTCAACCAATCGCCGGTTCTTAACCAAACAAGCACTCATATTCCAAAATCAGAGAGTATATCTTTGCCAAGAAAAGTCAAGAAATGAAAGTCAAGAAGAGATGGACAGGAAGAGCCTTTGATTTCCTAAGACTGATCATGCACAAAATCCAAAGACAAGAAAACATCAACCAATGGTCCAAGAAGCTCTTTCCAGGCACCTATACTGATCTGGGCAACTGAACATGCAAAAATCTTAAATCCAAAATTTTGAAAAGAGGGTTCGCATGCTAACAGTGTTAAACAGTGCAAGAATGGGTCATTCTCGCAGGCTATCTTTGAGCAGAGTGCGAGAACCTCGCACTGGACCTAAAAGCAAAGTGTGAACTCATAGTATTCTCGCAGGCCACAGTGGGGTTCAGTGCGAGAATGTCTGAAACTAAGCAAATTTTTGGAAAAAGACAAAAAATTTGAAGGGGCTTCTGGACCCAGAGGGTCTATCCGGGTATCCTGAAGACTCAGATATTGATATGAATGGAGAAAGGTAAGGCAAGAGCAAATGGCCAAGGAAAAACACCAAAAATCACAAAGAAAATGGGTTTCTTCCCCAGCGGAGTCGCCAATTTTGTTATCGGACTAATCGGTAGGTGTGGACACTAACATATCTCCCTAGATCCACCTGCATATAGAACAAAACAAGACAGGACATGACTCTTTCCCTAAGTTATGACCATTGGATTAGCTAGTAGGGAGGAACAAGTGACATACCTTTGTATCGCTTCCTAGGGTCTCTGTTGCTCCCGCTTCGCTCCGGTGCTCTCGTGAGGTCAAGACCAAGACAACAAAAACCAACCAACGTGAAGATAGAAAAATATATTCAATCGTCAACTTATGTGTATGATCAAGGAATTACACAATAAAGTAAGAATGACTTTATGTGAAAAGGACATGCCGCTGTATCATATTAATCAAAAGTAGAAGATACAACCTGATCGCCTTGACGTTGCAAGATTCCTTTCGGTGGATCTTGGCTCCAACACACACACTTGCTCGATCCTTGTATGAAGAAGATCCAATTCCTCTTGATAGACTTGCCAGAGTCTTCAAGCTCCTGTTCAAGCTAGGCTCTTCACACAATTCTTTCATCAATTCTCCAATTAATCTTTCTTAACCTTTTCCATGAGAATACCATCAATATATAGGAGAGGATGAGATGGTTACTTGGATAAGAATGATCCCACAAAACCAGTAAAAGGATAACCATTCGAATGCCAACCCATCCTCTAGAAGATTCCCTTCTAGAAACATCGAGACTTCATCTTTTTACAAGATTGAGAATAAATTCGCACCCTAGCTATGTAGCACAATGCAAGAAGTTCACACCCTAGCTTAAGGCAGCCTGGGAGAATGGGTCATTCTCGCACCCTAGGATATAAGCAACCTGCGAACTTTCTTCAAAAATATGTTTTCTGGGAAGAGATGAATGTCACTTTTCTCAGGAGAAAGTTCTTATTAGGAGCCCGAGTACACCATCATTAATACACCATCAAGATGACCAAAATCATGGGTAACAGCAGACCCCATTGCTACGTTCATGACTGCAACAATTCAACCAAAAGAACTAGTAGATACTGCAGAGGGGGAGAGCCTCTTTCATTCACAGATGTGGGTGAAGGGGACCCTGTTGCATTTTATTGTTGATAGCGGAAGCCGAAAGAACCTCATCTCAGCAGAGGTCATCAAACCGTTGGGATTGTCAACAACACCACACCCACAGCCATACAACATCGGGTGGATTTTCTAGGGATGAGATCTTTGTGTCAACCAGCAGTGTCGATTGTCATATGACATCCATCCCTTCAAGGATGACGTATTATGTGATGTTTCCCCATTGGATGTTTGTGATGTTATTTTGGGCCAACCATATATGTGGAATTGCCATGCATTTTATGAGTCTCGACCCCGTAGTGTCATTTTTACTCTGGGGGGTCATCTCTACAGAATACCAAAGGTAGTTCCAACTACTGTCCCACCTAAACAGTGTCGCAAGGTAGTATCTCATACTACAAAATTCAACTTCTTCACAATCTGTTCAAAAGATGAACAGAAGGACACTGCAACCTTGGTCCAAGCACCTTCTATCCAACAAAAGCAGGTCGACAAGATTGAAGAAAAGTGAAAAGATCCCTTCTTCACACAATCATCTCAAGTATCCTGACTATTTAAAAATGTCCAACCCTGCCAACAACAGGTTCGTGACAGTCTTCAACAAGCTGAGCAACGTGACTTCTCCAGCAAGGCAAGAATCTCACCAAGGTTCAGATTCACCAAACGCTTTCTCCTCTCCCCCGGGAACTCAATGCAATGGATACCATCACTTCCTAAGGAGGGATGATTGATCTATATGGATATCAGTGGCCACCCACCAATTCCACTAGCTCATAATAGAGTTTTCCACTGTGGCAGTTTTTTGGGTCCCAAACTTCTGGGGCCGTTTTTAGGCCCTACACAACTTTTTTTGGGGATTTGGGGCCCAATAAATTACCAAAACAACTATCCTGGGCTATTCAAAAAATTTTCTTATCGGTTAGACCTTTCCAACGGTGTATTGAGCACCCCAAACAACGATCGTATGCAAAAGTTACGCCCTTGGGAAGTTGACAAATCAACTACCCCCATTGAGGCCCACAAACCTTTTGGCTTTTCATCTTCAGGGGTTAGGGTTTTGGATTTTCATTTTGTTAAAAATGCATTTGGAGCTTTATTGTAACAATCATCTTCTTGAGAATGCGAGTAGACGTCACATCTCTTCTCAGAGATAAGCTGCCACCATTCTAGCAAGTCTTTCACTCTGTATTTCTACAGTTTTGTACATTTCACTCATTAATAGAAATTGTGTATTACCGTCTCTCTGTTTTTATGGTTATATATCTGTTATATTATTGGATATCTGATACATCTTTGTACATTTCTTTATTATATCTCCTCTTTCATTTCGTGCCAAAAATAATCTGGATCAATAACACATGTTTTTTCACAAGTATGCGACCTTCAGGAAAAAATTTAATACGATATGGGAATTAGAGAGGTTGGACAGATCTAAGGTATCCTCCTTCAAGGACCTAGCTATAGCAGGAAAATCCCACTCCGAGCTCTATTTAAAGAGAATGCATATAGCAATATTGACAAGATCATGAGGGTGGCCAGGTTGTTTCCAAGGTTGTTTGATGAGGATGTTAATGAAGGTTTGGTAGTGGTTGTATTAAAGAAGGAATTAAAGGAGGTTTTGATGAAATTTAAGAAGGAAAAAATCCTTGGTCCAAACAAGTGGACCATCAAATTTTATTTGGGTTTTTATGATCTAATAGAGGATGATCTACTAAGGGTCATTACAGAGTCAAAGAATTTAGATAAGGTATTATGGGCTATGAGTGCTACATTCATTGCTTTGATACCTAAAAATAATAATCTTGTTACCTTTGAAGATTTTAGGCCGATTTCACTTTGCAATCTTGTTTACAATATTATTTCAAAGATTATAGCGAACAAACTCAAGGAAACTCTGTCTAAGTCATTTTCCAAGGAACAATTCGGTTTTCTTTCTAATACACAAATACATGATGTAGCGGGAACTGCTCAGGATGGTTTCCAAACAATGAAATGAGAGAAATTGTTAGTGGGGGCCATGAAAATTGATATGTCTAGGGCTTAGGATAAATTTGGTTGGAATTTTCTGAGGGTGGTGTTCTTACAAACTGTTTTGAACCTTCAATCTATGAACTGGATCATGGGGTGTCTAGAGTTGGCAAATTTTGTAGTCTTGATAAACGATTCACCTTTAGATTTCTTTAGGGCTCCTTGGGGACTCAAACAAGGGTGCCCCATGTCATCATTTTTATTTCTAATAGTAGCGGAAGCTTTGAGCAAATTGATATAGGAATCAAAGAAATATGGTCATATCAAAGGGATTAAAATTTTAGGTATAGAGGGAACTTTGTGGGAATTGAAGTCCTTTAAAACCATGCTTGATACATTTTGAAATTAAACATGATTGGAAGTCAATATAAGCAAGTTCTGCCTCTTGTACGCTTAGTTGAGTGATAATTTGAAGAGGATAGCCTAGATTTTTCCACTAAAGATGGAGCCACTTGATAAAGGAGTAAAATATTTGGATTTTATGTTAAAACCCAATAACTACAAAATTGTGGATTGGCTATTGTTAATCAAAAACATTGAAGACCAAATCAATTGATGGTGTCATATATGGTTGTTGAGAGGGGGAAGGTTGGCATTGGTTAAGTCGATTCTTGAGAATATACCCGTCTATTGGCTTTCTATCATGCATGTGCCAAAAATTTTTTTGGAAACTATTTGTAGGAAATGTTCCAATTTCTTGTGGTCGGGAAGCAAGGAAAAGGAGGGCATTCCCCTTGTCAAGTGGGCAAGGATAGAAAAAAAAATGAGCATGGTGGTTAGGGGTTTAAAAAATTTCATGTGTTTGGAGAGACACTGGTTGCAAAGAGTCTTTGGAGGCTATTGTTTAACCAAGTTCCATGGGGAAAGGTAATGAAGACAAAGTATTTGGAGAACAAAGATCCAGAGGAGTGCATTATACAAGAGCATAAATCCACAAAAGGTGCCTCAAATGTGTGGAAAGGGTTAGTCAAATCTTTCGAGATCTTAGGCCCGTGGGTATCCTAGAAAATTGGCAATGGTTCCTGTAGCACCACTTTTCACTCACTACTGTGTAGGTGTTACTACGCGGAATAACAACATTCTCACTGACAATTAATCACATGCATTCAAAACAAGTTAAATACATTCAACACAGAGTAATCATACGATTTACTGCCATAATCAACAATCAATACTATTTAACATCAATTCATATACACAGCAGAATACATGATGATTATAATACACAAAGATACATAAACATAATTAAAGCATCATCTGGTACTTATCTTTGAACAGTGGTAGATTCCACCAACCAAGTGCAGGCCTTCCACGAAACTCCCAGCCTTAGACCGCACTGCTCATCATCTTAATAGTGGGTCACCCTCGAGCTGGGACTAAGCTCCACCCTAAGACAAGGAATCCTAGGCTAGGCTGAGGTTACAGGGAAACAACACACAGCCACAAGGATGGGATTCTCTCCTAGGAACCTCTCACGCTCACTGCCCAAAGACCCTCATTCCACACATGCCTGTTCCACCCCAGGAGTATACACCTTCTCTGTCACCTGGACAGTCCTTCAGCTGCTAACCTCCCTTGCCTTGGGTTACAGTAACAGGCCGGACCGGAAGTCTTTGGGCTCTGTGGCAGCTACAAGGTTCCTTCCAGGAGTTCTCTCCTTCCTCTGTACACTCTCTCTTCTGGAGAGAGTGTTTCTCCACTGGCCAACAAGCCACACGCAGTCCAATACTGCGTGGCCACAACAATCAATAGGGAAAACTGACACGGCTTCCCTACATGCTCAACAATGGCCGAATGGCTCATGGTCATGACTTTGGGATAGAGACCCCACGCACAAGCTCGATCTCAGATAGAGGATACACACAGATTCTCCAGACGAACACAGGTTTTTCAGTTCAGAATATGTACGAGCATTTTCTGCAGAGGTTGGATCTGTCGTACTGCTAAGAGATCGTATCCACTTAGGCCATCGGGTGGAATGGAGGAGAACCCCCATCACATCTCATCTTCATCATTTTATTTTCATGGGTTGGGGCTGACACTTGTCGTCTTGGAAACTGCATGCATTTACCCAGCACGCATCACCTTCGTCATGGTTAGGAACTTAGGATAAAACATGAAATGCTCATGCCTTTTTGGAATAATATTAAAATATTATTCCCAAGGCTGAAGACCCCTAGGCTTAAAACTTATCCCCTTTTCCCACCTTCCATCCCCTAATCCCTTGCCTTCTCTATGGAAGCTCAGTCACCCTTCACTCATTCATCGTGGTTGGTCTGCACCTGGCGGTGTTTACAAATTTTTATTAATTTGTTCTGCGTGATTACATATACAACATCAGGCTCCTAGCCTTCAACACTTAGGCTCCTTGGCCTAACAAACACATAAGCCACCATCTTATAAAAACTTGGCTCACCAGCCTATAAAACATAATTACAATTCCTTTCAGAACATGATTTACAACAGGGCTCGGCCTTGGGGACACTACAGTTCCAATGTGAAAGTGGGAGAGGACTCGTGGGTTGGGTTTTGATTCATGTTTCATATTTTTGAACCCCCTAAGAAGATTCGTTCTTCATGGGGGTACAAAACATTAACATATTCTTCCAGAATCACGATATAGGGAACATGTTTACAAGGATGGAAACCAATGGCGGCATTGGGGATTTAGGATAATTTGGCAGGTGAATGGCCCCTCTATTTAAATGAGCTCAAACATAATGCTATTTCTCTTTTGGAGTAGGAGGATGAAATTTGCTGGTCCAGAAAAAAAATACAAGAATCCTAACAATGAAGCTAGGGTACTAAGCTAAGATGAGTGAAAATGTTGGAATTGTGGGGTAGTGGTGGTGGAAGGTGACATGGAAGCTAGATGGCCCTTTAAAAATCAAGATACTCCTATGGATGACACTGGAATACAAGATACTAATTTGGGACAATGGTCAAGAGTGAGGTTGGAATGGGTCAGGGTGGTGTTGTTTATGTAAAAATGAAAATGAGTCAGTGGATCATGTCTTTATGCATTGTTCCTTTACAAAGGAGGTTTGGAAGGTAATATTTAATTTTTATAATATACAAAACCAATGAACTAAATTATCTCTGTTAGATTGATTTGAATATTTGATAATTGATGGTGCTATAGGATCAATCAAGGCTCTCCCATGTTATGTCACATGGGGGATTTGGCTCACACAGAACATGACAACTTTTGAATATAAGGAAGATAATGTTGAGAGGCTTGTGCACCTGTTGAGATTATCCTTTGGAGAAAGAAGAAAGCCAATAAAAAAATATCGTCCACGATACTTACTTGTCCCCTATATAGATCAAAATCGACCTTGGGAATACTTTGATGGAGCCTTTCAAGGAGTTCTAGGTGAATGTGGCTCGATAGCCCTACTCTATTTAAATTGTTCACATGTATTTTCTCTGAAGTTTGGAGTAGGGTTGCGAACAAATAATGGGGTAGAACTTCTTTACTTTTGGATCTTATTGAAAACAACAATGGAATATAAGGTAAAGAGGCTTCAAATCCTTGGGGATTCCAAAGTTGTTTTGGACTAGGTAAGTGGAAGAAGCAGATTTCATAATTTTCCCTTACGACCAATCATGGACATAATCCATAGGTTGAAAGGGGAAATAGAAGAGATCTCTTGTATTCATATTTATAGAGAATTCAATCATAGGGTAGACAATATTTCTAAAGAGGCAATAATAGTTCGGGAAGGAGTACTGATTGATCAAGCAACAAAGGAAAATACCATGCTGCCAGCAATGCAAAAATTACTTTTTTGATGAACTTGATGTTTTAATGTGAAAATGTATAAGAATATCGGACAATTTTTGAATTTTTCTGAATGATAAAGCACTAGAGTACATGAAAAGGGTTGATATGTTGGTAAGGTTGCAAGTGATGAAACAATTTGAATTTGGGAAATAAGTCTTTCTTTTTTCTAGGAAGAAGGGGGGATTTTTTTTTTTTTTTTTTTTTCAGAGGATGGGAAGCCTATAAGAGTGTATTCTATTTCTTACTTTGAAATATCAATACAAGGATTTTTTTTTTGAGGAAAAAAACACGAGATCCATATTATATGTGCTTTCTTTTTGGATCAACTAGGGGATCCTTTGGAGGAAGTCACTGCTTTTTAATTTTTCTTTTTCTTCACAACCTATGACTCAGCTAGGGGGTCCCCTAGAAGAAGCAGTCATTTTCTAAAAATAATTCTTCCTGACTTGTGCATCAACTGGGGGGTCTTGCAGAGCAAGTGGTCATTCTTTTTTTTTTCTTCTTCTTGAATAACATGCAAAGATTGCGTGTAAGAGAAAAAAAAAACTAAAAATAACGGCAAGTAGTGGAGACCCTTAAGCCTCATTGTCCACATTCACTATCCATAAGTTTTTTTTATTCCATTTCTACATTTTTACTGAATTGTCTAACTGATAGAATGGCTCAATGCGTGCGAGGAAATAATGTTTGTGAACCACATGATAGATCATTTGTTGGCATGCATGATCATAATTTGCTTGTTTATGAGGGCACGCGAATAATGTTCTCATAGTGCTTAGGTCAACCTAGTTAGCGTTCTAGGCCCCCTTTCCCCTCAACTTGTTTTCCAGGGGTTCTATGATGATGTGAACTCTTCGGAAATGGACAATGAAATTTACCCAATTGTTCATGTTATATATCCCATTGCATGACTGAACTATGCAATAGTGGAGGGATTTGAGAAATAAATATACAAAAAAATTAATTTCTATCAACCTTAAATTTCATTCTATAGCTTTGCTCCACCATGATTTGAGTTGTTCCCACCACAGAACAAGTGTAGCATAAATGTTAGAACTGGCATGACAAACAAAGATAACTAGGGGATAATAACACAACATATACTGCAGGTTCCTACAATATGTTGAGAATGACTAAGACAACTTCGACATATATTTCACTATAACACCAACATGATATATATTACAACATTACATACAAAGAAAAATATTTGCAAGTTTTCAGTAAAAAAAAGATTTTGTTGGCATATATCTCCCTATAATGTTGACATGATTGTCATGAAAAATGAAGAGAAATAAGTGGTATAATAACACAATATATGATGTGGGTTACTATAGAATGCTTAGAATGACAAAAAATAACCATGAAATATATCTTGCTATAATGCTGACATGACATGCATTACAAACACTACATAAAAAGAAAAATATTTAAAGTTTTATAGTGGGAAAACAAACCTAGCTAGCATATATCTCGCTATAATGGTGGCATGTTCACAATGACAAATGAGGAGAAACAAATAGGATAATAACAAAATATATAACACAAGTTCCTACATAATGATGAGAATGACATGCAATACACAAGAAATTAAAAAATGTAGGTTTTCATATTAAAAACAAACCTAACATGCATATATCTCATTGTAATGTCGACATGACTACTGTGACATGAATTAATTAAAAATACACAGAATTTTGGGTTTTCATTTGAAAAAAAAACACCATTTGCATGCAATTATGGGTAAATTTGAGGCAACATAAAATATTGTTTGCATCTCAAAAACTATTTAGACAAAACCTAACTCAGGTGGACCTAAACAAGATTTGAAATATTTCAGGGTTTTCCTTTAAAAATAGAACACAACCGACATATATCTAGCTATAATGCTCATATGAACATCATAACATGCATAACATCATTTCTTTTGTGCAATTTTTCAGTTAAAAAGAAGACCAACACATGCATATATCGCAATATAATGTTGGCTTGACCATTGTAACATGAATTTCTTTAAAAAATGCACAATTATGAGATTTCACTTAAAAAAACACCATTTCCACGATATTATGGGCTTTGAGGTAACATAAAATATTGTTTGCATATCAAAAAGTATTCAGACATAACCTAACTTGGGTGGAACGAAACAATATTTGAAATATTTCAGGGTTTTCCTTTAAAATTGAACCTAACCAACACATATCTTGTTATAACACCAACATGACCATGATGACATGCATTATAGAAAAAAATAAAAAACTTGTAGGTTTTCAGTTAAAAAACAAACAAAGAAGGCCAATAAAAAAAGTAATACTCATCCAATTTCATAGGTTGAATGCCTTAGTTAGTTTCTTATTGTTGAGCACGTTTAGGGTACTCAATGTAGGTCCAAGGGCCTAATGTAGGTTCAAACACCACCATAAGGAAATGGAGCATGGATCGAAGAAAATGTCGAGTGGGGATGAAAAAAATACAGAGCAAGGGTTGAAGGAAATGCAAAGGAAGAGGTTGAAGGAAATATAGAGTATGGGCCAAAGGAAATTCTTTATGATTATTCTTTGTGTTGTGCACCTTCACTTTAGTGCATGCAATTTGATTAATCATTCCTTGCTTTACAAGGCTCACTTTAGTTGCAGAGTCAAAAGACATAAAGCATTGGGATGTAGATAAAATTGATCAATGTTGAGCCTACCATTGAAATAGGAGAGATATGATCCTAATAGGCCAAAGGAAATGTATAATGATGAAGATAAATAGAGTTGGTGATGGTTTCTAGTGAGGTGCACTAGCTAGGTAGGAGGTCGAAGGAAATGGAATGTAGGGGCCAAAAGAAGTGAAAACTAGGAGAATTGAAGAAAAGGTAGAGAAGGACAATCAAAGTAAATGTAGAGCAAGAGGTTGAAGGAAATGTAGAGCATGGGCTAAATGAAATGCATAGTAGGAGGCTAGAGGAAATGCAAAGTAGGGGTTGAAGGAAATGCATAGTAAGAGGCCAAAGGAAATGATAAGCAAGGATCATGTAGAGAGTTGGCGTATGAGGAAAAGGAATGAAGTTTCAAATTAGGCTCATGAATTGACATGATGGCATCTCACCCTTTGCATCATTGCCATATACACTAGTGGGTGATGAAGGCGACAATGTCACTCATAATAACAATGCATGGTTGATGGATTTATGGACTGAGCCACAACCATATTTGTGGTGGATATGGTATCCAATCATTTTCTTATCAAGATCCATCAATTATCCTTGACATAGTTGTGACATTGTTGTAGATAGAGGTTGTTACACGGGGGAGCTATCAGACTTCAATGATTCTATATCAAGTTTACAACAAGAAGACAAGAGGAAGTATGATAGGCCACTAGCATGGTGCAACAATGTCGTGAACCTCTTTGACATGCCTTATTGGCCCATGTTGCATACTATTTAATCCTCAACCAAAAGTTACATAAGGAGGAATTTAACTATGAAATAGTTACAAGTAATGATAAGCATATTACAAAGTGAAGTGCACTATATAAATTATGTGGAAAATGAAAACTTACCAAATATGTTTCTAACAAATGTATAAGAACATTTACATAATTAGTTTACTTTTATTAATTTTTTTTCCTTTCATTACTTTTTATTTTTGTTTTTATTAAATTTTATTTTTAGAATTTAAGTATTTCCTTTATGGTAGATCTAAAATACTTAAACATTGATTTAGGATAGGTTACTCATTTTGTGGTTTCTTTGCCACTTCTATCTTTAGGAAAACTACCTTCTTCTTACATGATAAGTTTTAAAATACTTAAACATTGATGTAGGATTAGGTCACTCATTTTGTGGTTTCTTTGCCACTTTTATCTTTAAAAAAATATCAGTTTTTATAATTGAATTCTGAAAAATATAATTATTAAGAGATTTGTTTTTTTAAATACAAAAAATACAATGATGTTGTATTTACTAAGATATAATTTGCTAAAACTTATATTAGTTTTTATAATTGAATTTTGAAAAATATAATTATTAATAGATTTTTTTTTTAAAATACAAAAAAATACAATGATGTTATATTTACTAAGATATAATTTGCTAAAACTTTTATGGAGGTTTGTTAATTTATGTTAATTAGATTTGTTAATTTAATAGGCAAACACCTTGAGCTATTGATTCTCTAACCCATTTACCTTGTTTCACATAGTGAGTCACCAAGATTCTCTAACCCATTTACCTTGTTTCACATTGTGAATCACCAAGATTGGATAAACCATGAGATAGAGCTGATTGGATTATTCTTGAGTGAAGGGAATGTTTCCATAATTCACCCTATTAATATAATTAAAAACATTATTCATGTAAGGAGCCCATACAAAATAATGAGGGTTGAAATACACATGAACTAAGTTAAAATACACATGATAGATTGGGGCCCACCCCATAAACAAGGACAAGGTCTCATCATAGTAGTGACGAAACTTATTATCTTTGTTATGTGTATTAGCAGACCAAACTTTATTATTGTTCATGGTTTCGTAACAGTTAAATGTTAAGAATTTAAAAAAAAAATGATTCTCAACCAACACTCATCACCTATGAAGATGTGGACAATGTGGCACTGCATATGATCACCCAACCCACTTAAGTGGCGGTGATAACGACTTTTAGTTAAAAATCTTATTTGAAAAAATTAAATATGGATTAGAAGAGTATCACAATCCTCACTTCATGAGCCAATGAAACTCATGAATTTTGATTAATATTATGTTTCTCACTGAAGTGATTTTTATAATAGATCTTATCCAAGATTAAAATAGTTTGTAATAGCTACTAAACAACACTTATATATAATAATAATAATATGGATTAGAAAAGTATCACAATCCTCACTTCATGTGTCAATGAAATCCATGAATTTTGATTAATATTATGTTTCTTACTGAAATTATTTTTATAATAGATTTTATCCAAGATTAAAATAGTTTGTAATAATTTTTATAATAGATCTTATCCAAGATTAAAATAGTTTGTAATAGTTACTAAACAACAAATTTAAGGAAAAAATGTGGTGTGATAAAGAGTTAGAGGAAAAAAGAAAATTAAGGTATTATAAAGATGTAATCAACCATAATCTAGAAGATCAAAATTATCTATCTGTTTTGC
>JZKD02S2056746.1:350147-387064 GCA_000966675.3 Picea glauca | reverse complement strand
ATCTCATCACAACTTATCATCCCTAGAGTGTTGGTCAAATGGAAGTTGTAACCAAGTGTTTGGAAACATATTTGAGGTGTTTTTCATCTGAAAGGAAAAATCAATGGGCTCAATGGTTACCACTAGCTAAATGGTGGTACAACACTTCTTACCATACAACTACCCACATGGCTCCTTTTGAAACAGTATATGGACAAAATCCACCTTCAGGTCTCTCATACCTGCAAGGTGTCTTGAAGGTCCAAGTAGTTGACTAAGCGCTTATAGTTCAAGAAGCTATTATCCGTACCCTCAAAGATAATTTGGTCATGGCCCATAATCGTATGAAGCAACAAGAAGATAAAGGTCTCTCTGGACATCAATTTGCTGAAGGAGACCACGTGTTTCTTCGACTGCAACCTTATAAGAAAACTTCACTCAAGGTCAACCATTGTCAGAAACTGGTGCCCAAATTTTATGGTCCTTATACCGTTCTCAAGCATGTGGGACATGTGGCCTATCAGTTAGCTTTGCCCCATCATTTTAAGCTCCATCCTAGTTTTTATGTCTCTTGCTTAAACAAGGTGATTGGAACTAAGTGCCAAACTCAAACTAGCCTTCTCGAGCTGGATGAAGAAGGATCCATCTGTTTGCAACCACAAGTAGTTTTGGACCAGTATGAGTGTCGTCTTCATGAGTGCACCATCAGTGAAGCGTTAGTCTAGTGGAAAGATACAACTCCAAAATATTCCACTTGAAAACCAGCTACCGTTGTGCAACAATTTCCTCATCTCAAGCTCCGAGGACAAGGCTATTTTTAAGGGGGAGGGCATGTTAGGGACCTAACCTCCCTAATCCCTCACATATTTAGAGTAATATATTTCCATGTAATAAAGGCCAATATTAATAAGGCTTAGCAATAAGGAAGAATAAGTCAAATGTAAGAAGACCTAATAGAAGCTTCCGCTTCTAGAAGGATATTCCTCTAGATTGTTCTTTTGGATAGATAAATTTAGTATAAATATGAGTAGAGGGTATGAGAAGCTTTTTCTTAAAGATTATTGTAATAGAGCACTAATCTGTTGGAGGTTTCCCCCTCAAAGAGGCAAGTGAACATTGCTATCAGTAATGAAGGTGCTTTTTCTCGTGTTATTATGGTATTATTATGATATTGATATGGTTACATTACTATTGTTCTACCATTGCTTGCTAAATATTTCTTCATTGCATACTATATTATATTTGGAATATTACAAAACAAAACCAATATGTGATTTTTACACTTATTGATAACATGTTGTTATGCAATTGGGACATTATGTCCATTACATTAAGCAACATCCCCGATTTTTACAGATAGATATTCCAAAACATACAACTTGTAGTAACATTCAATTATATTGATTGTCATTCATCATTTGAACTGTTGTCATCGCTCGAAATGGGTGCATCCCTCATTTCTTGACCAATTCTAGGAATTAGAGCCTCTCCCCCCTTGATGACAATTTCCTGAACTCCTAACATAGATCGAAGTTTTTAAAACTTTGCTTCTGTAAGAGACTTTGTGAAAATGTCTGCAACTTGATCTTCTGTAGGGAAAAAGAGAACTTCAATAACTTGATCATGAATGATCTTTCTGATGAAGTGTATGTGTAGCTTGATGTGTTTGCTGCGCTGATGTTGAAATGGGTCTTTAGCGAGCTTGATGGCACTTTGATTGTCGCACCAAAGGCTGGTCAAATGCTACTACTGGAATCCAAACTCTGAAAGAATCTGTCAAAGACATAAGGCTTATTGACTTGCATTTACCACTGCTCGATACTCTACTTTTGCTAAAGAAAGTGAAATATCCTGTTGTTTCTTATAGGCCCAAGTGATAGGTCTTGAACCAAGGTTGAAAACATAATTTGCGGTATACTTCCGATTATCAGGGTCACCAACCCAATTTGAATCAGTGAAGCCAACCAATAAAGGAGTCCCCCTTGAACTGTATTGTATCCCAAACTGAACTGTACCACAGACATAGAAAAGTATCCTTTTAGCTGCTTTCCAATGGGTTTCATGTGGTGTTTGAATATACCGGGCAACAAGACCAACAACAAAGGAAATATTAGGAAGGGTATGAGTCAAGTATAAGAGGCTACCAACTAACTGACGATACAAGGTGGCATCAACTTCGGGATAAGTACAGGTGGCAACAAGCTTGACTCTAGACTGGAAGGGAGAAGGGGCTGGTTTACAATCATCCATATGAAAGCGATGACGAAGGTCACAAGCATACTTAGATTGGGAAAGAAAAATTCCTTCATTGGTTTGAAAAACTTGGAGGCCAAGGAAATAGTGCAAAAATCCTAAGTTTGTCATTTCAAATTTCTTCTTAAGGTTGGTTTTCACATGGTTTAAAAGTTTTGAGTCACTACCAATAAGGATAAGGTCATGAATATAAAGGACAAGGATTATGGGATGGTTTCCTACTTTCTTGGTATAGACATTAGGATTAGAATGGAATCTAGAGAATCCAGTGGCAATAAGAAAGCTTTCCATTTTGGCATACCAAGCTCAGGGAGCTTTCTTAATACCATAAATATATTTCTTAAGGAGACAAACAAGGATAGAGTCATTCTGGACATAGCCAAGAGGTTGTTCCATGTAGATTTCTTCTTGCAAATCTCCATGCAAGAAGGTGGATTTTACATCCATCTGGTGAACCTCTCATTTATGTGAGGCAACAAGGGAAAGAACAAGGTGGATGTAATTCATTTTGGATATAGGGGAAAAGGTTTCATTATAGTCAATTCCTTAAAATTGGGAAAATCCTTTGGCAACTAACTGAGCCTTGTGTCTTTCAACACTTCCATTTGATGCATACTTAGTTCTGTAGAGCCATTGACATCTGACAAGTTTTCTTCCTTTTGGAAGAGGTACACAATTCCAAGTATCATTTTCTATTAAAGAATGATACTCTTCATTCATTGCTGCATCCTAATCTTGATGACCTGAAGCTTCTGCAAATGTCTCTAGATCACAAGTCTATGAAACTTGATCCAAAAGAGAAGAGGCTCACTGGAACTGTGAACGTGTCTGGCGCTGATCTGAAGGATCACCGACAAGATCACCAATTGCTTCTCGTGTTGAACGGATCCATCTAAGAAGAAATGGAGCTGGAGCTGGTGCTGGTTTAGGTTCAAATGATTCATCTAGAGGAAGGTGAGCAGGCGAAGGTGGATTGTCATCCTCACTTTCATCATCTGAAGAAGAAATCAGAACATAAGAAGGCACACACACCGAAGATGGCTTGTAGGATGAAGAAGACACAAACTCTGAATTAGGCTCGCATGCCAAAGAAGGCATGCATGACGAATTAGGCTCACAGGCTGAGGGATTTTCATCAAATTTAACATCTCTTCTAATAATAATTTCATTACAATGTGGTTGAAGAAGTCCATAACCTTTGACATCTTCAGAATAACCAACAAATATACACTTCTCACTTTTAGGATGCAATGCTTTCCTTTTCTCATCAGGAATGTGAGCCCATGCTATATTGCCAAATACATGGAAGTGACTTACATCTGGCTTAATTTTAGTTGAAGCTTCTTCCAATGTTATATTTTTAAGAGCCTTTGTGGGAGTGTGATTTACTATGTAATTTTCACAGTTGATGGCTTCCGCCCAATACTTTAGACTTAATCCCTTAGATTGGATCATACAATTAGCCATTTATTTTAATGTGCGATTCTTTCTCTCAGCAACACCATTTTGTTATGGTGTATATGGAACAATGTGTTGCATTTGGATGCCCTGTGTAGTGCAGTAACTTGTTGAATTATTTTTCACATATTCACCTCCATTATTTTTTCTTAACCTTTGAATTTGATGTCCAAATTTCTTTTCTACAAGGGCCTCGTAGGCCAAAAACTTGTCAAAAACTTCACTCTTAAGTTTTAAGAAGTAAACCCAAGTATGTTTGAAAAATTCATCAATGAAAGTTAAGAAATACTTGCACCCAAAAAAAGAAGGAGAAGAAAGTGGACCAAAAAAATCACAGTGAACAAGTTGCAAAGGGCCTGAGGTGTGCTAAGAGGCACATTTGTCAAAACTGTGCTGATGATGTTTGCCGAGAACACAACCAGCACAAGCACCATCTATGGATGAAACAGGAGGAAGTCCAGTCACCATCTGTTGATTACATAGTTTCTTGATCCAGATTTTATGAGCAGGACGAAATGAATACAGATTATTAAAATATACTTAACATAGAATAATAGAGATACAATAAAACTGGTTTTCTATTCAATAAGGAAATAAGCCAAAAATGTAAAATGCAACGGAAAACAAGCTTGCTAGAATGGTGGCGGCTTATCTTTGAGAAGAGATGTGACGAATGTGCTCATTTGCAAGAAGATGATTACAATGAGGCTCTGAAGGAATTTTTAAAAATAAGCATGAATTCCACAAACCTATACCTAAAAACACCTAACCCTAGGACATGAAGTGCAAAAATTCATGTGGGCCTCGTTGGGGTAAGCTAGTACATCAACTTCTTGGGGTCCTAAATTTTGCATACGATCTCCATTTTAGGCACACGATAGCCTGTTGGAAAGGTCTATCCGAGGAATACACATGTTTCCATCAGAATGTGACTATTATTAAATTCTAACTATGGAAAGCCCTAAAAACGTTGTTTAGGGCCTCAAAACAATCCCAGAAGTCAGGTACCTAAAAACTAGGAAACAAATACCAAACTAGAAAATTGCCAAAATGAACCAGTTGGAATAGGTGGGAGGCCACCGACATCCATATGGATCAATCCTCCCCCCTTAGGAAGCAATGGTATCCGTTGCATTGAGTTCTCCCATGAGATGAGGAAATTTCTGCTGAATTTGGCCCCAAGTGAGTCACTTGCCTTCATGCAGGAGCTACCCTCCTTTGAAAACTCGATAAAGATGGATCCTTTGCTGTCGAGTGCCCTTGATCTCTATGTCCACAATCTGATCACTAGATGCATGTTGCATGTAGTCAGGATTGATCTCTGTTGGTGTCAACTGCTTTGCTATCTATGAGGTGTCCAACAATGGTGGGAAATATGGTCATAGGAGAGCCACGTTGAAGATTGGGTGCAGGCCAAGGAAAGGGGGAATGTTGAGCTCAAAAGAATTGTCACCCTCAACCTTGGTGATGGTGTACGACCCATAAGGGAGTGGGCGAATCTTTCGATGGGGACCTATAAGGCGTTCTTTCTGTAAGTGCAACTAAACTTTGTCGCCCACCTAAAACTTATGTGGCACCCGATGTTGATCATGGTGCTTCTTGTACTTGGAATTAGACTTCTGCAGAATATCCTGAACCTGTTGGTGGATGTGCTGTATTCGCTCAATGAACCGAGTGGTTTTGTCAGCTTTTGGTGGAGCAGAGGACGAGTTAACCGAGGTGGTCGCCAGGGGTAGTGCAACATCCATGGGGCCCAATGGTTGGAATCCCAACCTGTAACATCCCCGACCACCCATGCTGGGCCATGCTACTCCAGATAACGCTTTTTTTCTCTCTGCGGAACATACTGTAACATACTCAACATCCAAATGAGCTATGCCACATAATTTTTTTGAACTTCATGCAATTAAAACATATACACACAGAACTATTGCAGAACTTTATATATAAAATGTAAACAGACAAATGCATTCTTTAATTTCATGGATTCATACTGAAATAACAGTAAACACATACATGCAACATATACACGCAATACCCATAACTATAAAGACAATTATAACCACACTTAGGATAAACCCACAAAAACAAACACATAAATAATAATGCAACATGCAAATTTATCACACAGTTGACACTTATCTTGGTAAGAATATCACCAACTACATGCAGACCTTCCACAAATTTCCCAGTCTTAGGCCACACTTCTCATCACTCTCAGTAGTGATTCACCCCTGAGCTGGGACTAAACTCCACCCGGGTAAATGGATTCCTAACCAGGCCAACGGCTCCTAGACAGCATGAAAGACTCTATCACAGGTGCCCACTCAAACTAACAACCTACAGTCCCTCATTTCCCACATCCCTGTCCCATCTCAGGAAGTGTGCCCCTTCTCTTCTCAACAATCCTTCGACTGCCCCACTTCCTTTCCAGGCTTCAAAAACAGGCCAGATAGGAAGTCTCAGAGCCCTATAGCTATAGTTTATCACCTTCAGGAAATCAATTCCCAACAATTCTGTCACCCAGAGAGGAATTTATCACGGGCATGACCACCCACTTCTTCAGTCCATCTCCCAAGCTAACCAACTACACAAACAAGTATGTCTATGGATATAGGTTTAGGTACAGTAACATGAAGGTACAAAAGATAGCTCAATGAGTGTGTGAATGCTCATGGATGATTGACTGGATGACTGAATGATGAGGGAAATGATGGAAAAGAATGAAGGGAAATGAACTAAGTCCAAACAATATGTATGCATGTCCCCAACTTGACACTTGTCATGTTGGGAGCTACTTTGGCCCACTTGTCCCCATATTTAGAACTTAGGATAAAATAATTATCCATACTTTATGATTTAAGAAATATTAATATAATATTCCTTTTTGGCTTAAGCTCCCTAGATTAACCCCCTTTTCTTAACTTTTAGCCCCCCCTTTCCCTAACTAGTGGATTTTAGTCCCCCATACTCTTTTATCGTGGTCGGTTTGTGCGCAATGACGTATTTTATATTAATGATGAGACATATACAAAATTAGGTGCACTGGCCTTTAACATCTAGGCTCTCCGGCCTAATAATCACAAAACTGGCTCACCAACCTATAAAACACAACATATACACAAGGGCTCCCTGGCCTCAAAATCATGTGCACTTAAGTTGTTGCATGTGGTATCCTGGAATGTGCACACTTCCTCATTTTACTGCGCAGTAGATGCACGCACTGTGCCATGAAAGGTGGATACAAAATGATATCAAACAACTCACCAACTTAAGTACATTTCCATTTACATTACAATTGGGTTCGGCCTAGGGATATTACACAACCCCACCTAAAAGGGGTTGTGGCTAGTTGAGCTATGCAGGGCTCAATTGTAGCTATGCTGGACATAGGGAAGATTCTCATCTCATGTGGGAGGGTGATTTGAATTGTACATGTGCATGACATGCACGATCATCCGATTGACGACCTCAATTTGGCCATTTGTCTGGGGGTGGAAGGCAGTGGATTTGGTGAGCTTGGTATCCAACAGTGACCAGAGGTTCGACCAGAATGTGCTGAGGAACTGATTGTCCTGGTCTAAGACAATGGTTTGTGGGATCCCAAAATGTACCCATACTCGTTCAAAGAAGAGCTTGGTAGTGTCCTATGCTATGATGTTCTTCTTTTAGGAGGCTAGAATCTCCATCTTGGAAAAGCGATCAACAACCACAAAAACACAGTCATTTCCCATCTTGGTGGATGGGAGGCCCGACATGTAGTCCATTGAGATGGATTCCCATGGCTTTTCAGGAGTAGACAAAGGGGTGTATAGGCCCTATTTCTTAGTGATCAGTTTGTCAATAGTGTAGGTGGTGCAGGACCTGATATACTTGCCGACATCCTATCGAAGTTTTGGCTAGTAGAAATGTTTTTTCAACACTGCCACTATCTTTTCAACGCCAAAGTGCCCTGCCACCTGACTGTAGTGAGATTCCCAAATCATATTTGCACACTCGCTTGATGGAATGCAGAGATGGCCAAGAGGACACAACAACCTGTCCTAAAGATGGAAATTAGCGACCACTGAATTGGCGCCCAACATTTGGTAGGTGGTGGAGAAGTCATGGTCTGTCTCATAGAGGTGGGTCCATCCAGAGGTCTCCTGGCCGCAAGAGTCTAGCACCGTGGTGAGTGTCGTGATTGGAGGTCGGCTGAGGAAATCAACAACTCGGTTGGTACTTCCTGTTTTATACTTGATGTTGATGTGGAACTGATGTAAGTATGTGGATCACTTCTGATGGCGTCCATTCTACAATTTGCCTTGGGTCTGCATGAATTGTAGTGGCTTGTGATCAATGTGGATGGCTATCTCCTTCCCAAGAATGTAATGTCTCCACTGGTGGCAGAATTGAAAAATGGAGTACATTTCTTTGTCATAAGTAGGGTACTTATGGACATCATCTGATAGTGTCTCACTATGATATTCCACGGGGTGGCCATGCTGAGTGAGAACGAAGCCCACAACATAGTCTAAAGCATCTGTCTCGATATCAAAGGCATGCTGGAGGCCTGGTAATGGAAGTACTGGGGATGAGCACAGACACTTCTTCAAGTCATCGAAGGATTTTGTTGGGACATGCCCCCAAAAATGTTTTCCTTATCGCCACACTTGGTTACTTGGTTGAGAGCCCATGCGATATGAGAGAATCCCAACATGAACCTGCGATAGGAATTGGCGAGGCCCAAGAAGCTCCGAAGCTCAGTGAGTGTGGTTGGGGCTGGCCGGTCACAGATGAACTGGATCTTGGATGGATCCATATGCACACCATGTTGATCAATGATGCAGCCTAAATAATGGACCCTGTCCATGCCAAAGGAGCATTTTTCCAAGTTTGCATATAGTTTGTGCTGTCGTAGGGTGTGCAGAACCTATTGAATATGATGCAAGTGTTCTGCCCAAGTCTTGTTGTAGATGAGGATGTCATCCAGATACACCACTACAAAAGTATTGGTGAAAGGTTGCAGAATATCATCCATGATTCTCAAAAAAATTGCTGGAGCATTTGTCAAACCAAAGGGCATCAACAACCATTACAAAAGACCGTCTTTTGACTTGAAGGCGGTCTTCCATACATTTGTCTGTTCTATTGGGACCTGATGGTAGCTAGAATTCATATCAATCTTACTGAAGTATTTGGTCCTTGTGATCTGATCAAGGAGGTCATCGATTCAGGGAATCAGACACCGGTTTCATACTGTGATTTTATTCAGGGCCCAGTTGATCTGAAAATATCTTTTAAAGACTATGGTTGAGTTTTAAAACATGAGTTCATTAACCATTAAAGAAATTGATGAAAGAGGAAGAATTAATGATGTAACATGGAAGCCATATAAAATATATAGATCTGGAAATAAGCACAATAATCAACAAACCATAACAACAAAAGTTGATAATGGAGTTTGGAAATATCGCCTACGTCTCTGGGCCTTTGCCTCAGTGGGTGAGGCTTTCTTATTTATATTAAAAGCTTCAAAATTACATCATAAAAGTGATAAATGGATTAAAAACTGATCTGACTATGTTCTGCTAGATCTCAAGAATCCAACACAATCGACGACACTGAAAATGGATGAACGAAGCTCCCAGAAATGGCCCACAAAGTCGCTCTGCTCAATGGCTTCCCTGCATAAAAATGTTTTTGGCTTTACAATTGTTCAGAATTTTTCCTCTTCTGAACCTCGTTAAGGCTACCAAGAACCTCTATTTTATATAGGCTTGAGTTTGGCAACAAACTCCCAACTCCCCCCCAAGATATGGCCTAAAAAAGGGCTCCAGATCCACCAATAATGGCCAAAATCTCTCAAAACTGGCTGAAAAATCACTAAACATAATATAATAAAGTTTAAAAACCCACTAATTGGAAAATATAGGCTGCATCGCCCAAAATCTGGGCTCTTGGTCATATGGGCACCCTCCATGTGGCCCTGGGTTAGCTGGCGTTGGTCCTTAGCCCCTCGATATCGAGCACTGGTCATGTGGCTTGGCCATATGGATGTGCCCTTACCTTCCACACCCCCACTTTGGTTGTTAGGCTCCTGGTATTGAGATTCTAGTCACACGCCTTGGTTGGTGGGATAACTTGTCCGACTGGGTGCTATCCCCTAATATCTACGTCAAACATCAAAGGAGTGGTCATATGGCGAATTACATGTGACCGCGCCGGGGCTAACACTCCATAGAAATCCATGCCAACATGCCAAACTTTAATGATGGTCATATGGCATGGTTTTGTGTGTATGGTGTTGCATTGGGGGTTGGGGCTAGGCCCCAACCCTTTTATCCACCGATGGAACTTGCCTTTCAATTCAAATATATACAAAATCGTATAGTGGTAAGCAATACCCTGTGGGAGGGCTGGTAGCTTGACCCTACCAAATTGTTTCGCCCAGACCAGAGGTCACAGTTTCGACTCCCATGGAGTCCATACAAATTTTTCCACACTAACTAATGGAGGGGTGCCACGTGGTAGCCCAACTAGATTGGGCCATGTGGCACCATTACATTCGCCCAGATGAGGACATGTGTCAACCAATCATTTTCCCACCTGTCTGCTAGTGTGTCTGCCTTGTCAACATGCCAACTCACTGCCACATCATTGTATGGCCATATGACCTGTACAGTCAGCTGCCACGTCAGCACTGTATGGACTGTACAGACTTCACAATCATCAAAATTTTTCCTATTTGGAAAAACGAACACAACGTGATATATTTCGTATACAGTGTCTGTTTGAACCTATTCAAGTTGCGTTGGGTTCGTAATAATGAGGCCTATGCACATGTCCATTTTGAAGTGATTCTGAGAACTTTTATTTTTAGGCCTTCCTAGACCCATTTTGGTTCCTGGATCCATTTTGGATCACACCTCCCCACTAAGAACTTTTGGTCCTCCAAAAGGATACTAACCAGTCATCAATTGTGGGATATACCATCCCACTTGTTCTCCGTCTTTAAACTCTGTCCTGTGCACCTGTCTTATCAAGATCAACTATAAAACAACCATGATAACTGATAGCATATTATTAGCCACTTGTACTCTGTCACATCTTATCGAAGCCACTATCATCCATGTTGACAACATTACTAATGATAACATCGGAATTATGATTGCAAATGAGGTAATATGTTTGTAATACTTGCACGACATTAGCTTATATTGAAGCAAAGTATGATTGAATTTCCATTCTACAATGATCTCATGTTCTTGCTTAAGATCAATTGCTTGATTTGGGACAATTATAGGTGTGTTTCTTGCATGAGCTCCCTTCCTTAATTGTTCCATTGTTTGAAGAGTTTGATGTTCTTTTAAGTGATGAGCATGTACAACATATTCATTGCCTTCTTTGATTAAGTGATATTGATTCTGTTCACTGTAGAATATTTCTTTTCAATCATACAAATAAGGACTACCAAAGACCATTCCACATTCATTGAGTGGCACCACATCACATGTTACCTCATCCATAGACTTAGATGAAATTACAAACTTTAATGTGCATTGCTTTGATATGTGCAATTTATGATTGTTTCTTATCCATTTATGTGAGTAAGGTTTATGATGCATCTGAGTGTTTAATCCCAATTGTTTAACCACTTCCTCTGAAATAAATTTAGATTGAGATCCACTATCTATCAATGTGTCAACCTTAGTATGTCTCATTATGACCCTTATGTGAAACAATTTACTTCTAGAATCAAATCCATCACCAATTTTACCTGTCAAACCAACTGCTGAGATTTTAGATTCATCACCCGAATCCGATCATAAGTCTGTTGGTCGTGATGCTGCTGCAACTGTTTGCCTCCCTTTCCTCTCTTTGAACCACTTCGGTCTGTTCTCAGGATGCAATTTAAAACAATGGTCATCATCATGCCCTTCTTTCTTACAATGCTTACAAGTGAGCTTCTCTTCCTTTCTTGCCACTGGATTTTTCTTCTTGCCATTCCATTTCCTTTTGTCCTCTTTTCTCGAAGATGATTCCCCTGATACACCAACTCCTGTTTTCCCTGCCTCAATGTATGTCTCTTAATCAAAAACCTCATAAATATTAGTAGGTCCAAACATAAATATAGTGTTACAAATGTGTGCAGGCAAACCTCCTATATATTCCACAAGATTTTCGTCGGTATGTAAAGGAATATCTAACATCAATGCCATCTTACGAAATTCATCTGTGTATTCTTGCATTGTTTGTCCCTTTCTTAGTTTAAGACCTTTCCATTCAATTAAAGATTTCTCTTTATAACCAAAAGGATAAAACTATTTTCTAAGTGTAGAAACAAAAACTTGCCATGATGGAAATACATTACCCACTTGTTGCGTGCCATTTTGCAACTTTCTTTGCCACCAGATGAGTGTTGTGCCTACAAATCGAAGTGATGCCAATTTGATTCGAGTTGCCTCATATTTGATTTGTTGCACACTGCATTAAACCTCCATCTGTATGACCCAGTTATCAAGCCTCTCTGCATTTAATCCACCATCATACATGGTTAATTCAAATTTCACATCAAGTTTAAGTAAAGGCATATCCTGTTTATGTTTGTGGACATGTTTTCTTGCGGTGGATTTGGAACTTGAACTTGAAAAAGAAGAAGTAGTTGATGGAGAAGAATGAGGTGAAGGAGGAGTTTTATAAGGATCCTCTCCTTCTTCAATTTTGACCTTTGATGATTCACCTAGAATCGGTCTCTTCCGATCCAAGTAAACATCATATAGAACCTTCACCATCTCTGACATGGCAAAGAAAGTCTTTCAAAACTCTTTTTCCTCATGAGAAAGTCCCTCTTTCGATGCCATCTTCTCACTTTGAGAAGTTCTCTTTCTTGATCCAATATCAGGATTCTCTTCAACAAGATCACCTTCACCATGATTCAACTTTTCCCTGGTAATCATGCAAACTCAAAAACCAACCATCAACTAGCTTTGATACCACTTGATCCGAAAAGATCTTTTAAAGACTATGGTTGAGTTTTAAAACATGAGTTCATTAACCATTAAAGAAATTGATGAAAGAGGAAGAATTAATGATGTAACATGGTATCCATATAAAATATACAAATTTGGAAATAATCACAATAATCAACAAACCATAACAACAAAAGTTGATAATGAAGTTCGACAATATCGCCTACGTCTCCGAGCCTTTGTCTCTGTGGGTGAGGCTTTCTTATTTCTCTTAAAAGATTCAAAAGTAAAACAAAAAAGTGCTAAATGGATTACAAACTGATCTGGCTGTGTTCTTCTATATCTCAAGAACCTAACACAACTAATGGTACTGAAAACGGATGAACGAAGCTCCCAGAAATGACCCACAAAGTCACTCTCCTCAATGGCTTCAGTGTATAAAAATGACTTTGGCTTTACAATTCTTCAACATTTTTCCACTTATGAACCTCCTTAAGTCTGTCAAGAACCTATGGTTTATATAAGCTTTAATTTGGCAACAAAATCCTAACTTTCCCCCAAGATCTGGCCTCAAAACGGGCTCCAGATCCTCCAATAATGGCCAAAATCTCTCAAAACTGGCTGAAAAACCACTAAAAATCATATAATAAAGTTTAAAAACCCATTAATTGGAAATTATAGGGCCCAACTCCCAAAATATGGGCTCCTAGTCATATGGGTGCCCTCCATGTGGCCCTGGACTGGATGGCGCTGGTCCTTATACCCCCTATCTTGGGTCCTAGTCTTGAGCCTTTGGTCACACACCTTGGTCGATGGGCTAACCCGACCGACCAGATGCTATCCCCTAATATCCGTGTCAAACATCAAAGGAGTGGTTATATAGAGAATTACATGTGACCACGTCGGGGCTAGCACTAAACAATAATCCACACCAACATGCCAAAATTTAATGCTAGTCATATGGCGCTATTTTGTGTGTATGGTGTTGCATCGGGGGCTGGGGCTAGGCCCCAACCCTTTTATCCACTGATGGAACCCGCCTTTCAATTCAAATATATACAAAACCATATAGTGGTAAGCAATATCCTGTGGGAATTCTGGTAGCTCGACCCTGCCAAATCGTTCCACCTGGATCGGAGGTCACGGGTTCGACTCCCATGGAGTCCATACAAATTTTGCCTCACTAACCAATGGAGGGGTCCCACGTGGCAACCCAATATTGGGCCACTTGGCACCATTACATTCACCCATATGAGAACATGTGTCAACCAATCATTCACCCACCTGTCTGCCAGCGTGTTTTCTCTGTCAACATGCTAACTCCCTTCCATGTCACTGTATGGCCGTACAAACTGTACAGTTAGCTGCCACTTCAACACTATACAGACTGTATGGACTGCACAATCATCAAAATTTTGCATGTTTGTCAAAACGAACAAAACACGATATATTTTGCATACGGTGTCCATTTGATATTGTTCATGTTGTGGTTCATAATGATGAGGCCTACGCACACATCCATTTTGAAGTGATTCTGAGCACTTTGATTTTTAAGCCTTCCTGGACCCATTTCAGATCACCGGTAATCAATACAAAGTCACGAGGTCCCATCTTTATTCTGCACCAGCACGATTGGTCTCCCACAAGGCAATGAGATGGGACATATGTGAACCTTGTAGAGAAGTTATTGGATCTGCCTCTTTATCTCCTCATTTTCTAATAGAGAGAAGCAGTAGACTGGCCCATTGGGTAGCAATGCGCCTGGGGTCAGATCGATGGGATGCTTGACCTGACAGTGTAGAGGTACCCTGAAAGGAGAGGAGAAGATATCTAAGTATTCTTCCATGACCTTATCCACTTGCTTCTGTTGTGTGGAGAGATCGGCCGCAGAGGCCTTGGATGTGGCTACGATCTTTCGCTCATTGTGAGAGCAAATCACAAACAAGACAAATTTCCTGGTCTGAGAGGTGACCTTCCTGCATTGCTTGGTAGATATCAAGGAAATAACACTAGGATGGACTGCCTTGGGTATCCTGTACAATTTCCTGTTCAAAATAATAATAAAACTACGAGGCCTAGAATCATATACAACATGATGTTTCCATAAATAAGGTTGGCCCAAAAGAACATTACAAAATTCAAGAGGAACAACATCACACAACACCTTGTCTTTGAAGGGCTTGATGTCATATGAAAACTGACATTGTTGGCTGATGCAGAGATCACTTCCTTGGCAGAGCCATCCAATGGTGTAGGGTTGTAGGTGCAGCGTTGTCGGCAGGGCAAGCCACTTGATGACCTCTATTGAGATGAGGTTCTTCTGGCTCCCGCTATCAATGATGAAGTGCAACGGGGTGCCTTTTACCCACATCTATGAATGGAAAAGGAGATCGACTTCTTCTGGATCGTCTAGTTCACCAGGTTGGAGCTTGGTGGTAGAAATGGTGGCATTGGGTTCTACATCAGTGATTTTTCTTCCCCTTTTTGGTCCTGACTCAGAGTTAGAACCTGCATCTGATTCAAAGGATTTCACTTCGGCCACCAATGACTGCTTTGAGTGGAAATCAACAATTTTATGCCAAGGGATCTGATGGAAGTTGCACCACTTCCCAGTATCTTTCTTTGTCTTTCCAGTGTCTTTCTTTTCTTGTGGCTTGGACTAGTTGTCCTGATACTATCCATATTTTCTCTATACTTTGTTCTATGGGTTAGGGCTGCTCTTTCCTAGCTTTTGCTGTGAGGAGTTCCCAGGCCCAAATTTCCGTGTCTTTTGTTTGAGCTTCTGCCTGATTTTGATGACATATCGATAGGCCGCGCCCAAGGATGAGATGTCCATAAATTCCATTTCGGTTTGGATGTATCTATGCAAAGAACCATGATACTTGAGCACCATATGTTGCTATGGTGCACAAGGTATGGAAGATATTTGTGAACTTCGACATTGCTTGGTCTCTTTCTTGCCGCAGTGTGGTCAATTTGGTATACAAGTCGTCATAACTTCCAACAAGGTAGTATTGTTCCTTAATATCATTCCTAAAGGATTACCATGTGTCCACGACTGTAAATAATGAGGGTTCCTCTATTTCTTCTTGCTCACAAAAAGTTTCCCACCAATCTTTGACATGGGGAATGGCTTTAAGGAGCACAAAAGTAATATTTTCTCTGTTCGAAAAGTTACAGATAGAAAAATACCCTTCTAGTAGATTCAACCACTTGTCTACAACATCTGCGTCTATATAACCTTCAAATATAGGAATATCAAAGGTGATTTGTACCTTGAAGGGGGCGACACCTCTGCTCGATGAAGATGCATCACTTGTTGGTAGTCGCCAAAGTATTTGTGTGAAAATATCCATCATCTCATTTATCTGTTGTGTGAGGGCTTCCTTAAGAAACATTTTGAAAGGATCTCCTGTCCCGTCATCTTTCTTTTTTCCTGCCATGAGAGGGCACTTGGGCATGCAAGAGTTTTTTTCCTTAAGAGAAACAAGCTCAAGAGCCAATTCTTTGTACCCTGACCCTGTTGGGGAAATGCATTAAGACGTCAAGGAGAAAACCGATCTGATATCATTGATATAGATTTTATGAGTAGAAAAAAATGAATACATATTATTAAAATATGCTTAACATAAAATAACAGAGATACAGTAAAACTGGTTTTCTATTCAATAAGGAAATAAGATGAAACTGTAAAATGCAGTGAAAAACAAGCTTGCTGGAATGGTGGCGACTTATCTCCGAGAAGAGATGTGACAATTGTGCTCATTCACAAGAAGATGATTAAAATGAGGCTCCGAAGGCCTTTTTTACAATAAGCATGAATGCAAAATCCCTAGACATCCAAAACCCTAACCCTAGGAGATGAAGCACTAAAAGTCATGTGGGCCCCGTTGGGGTAGGCTAGTACATCAAATTCCTAGGGTCATAACTTTTGCATACGATCTCCGTTTTAGGCGCACGATAGCCCATTGGAAAGGTATATCCGAGGATTACACTTGTTGCTGACAATCCCTAAAAACATTGTTTAGGGCCTCAAAACGCCCCCAAAAGTCAGGGACCTAAAAACTAGGAAAAACTGCCAAATTGGAATACTGCCAAACTGGAAAAATGCCAAAATAAACTAGTTGGAATAGGTGGGAGGCCATCAACATCCATCTGGATCATTGCTGCAATGAGCGATAGTTTATATGACCAAACCGCTCATGCCAAAGTTTTCTCAAGTCATTTCTATGAGAAACAAAAACTAATGAAAAAGATGATGACCCAAAGTTGTCAAAATTGTACAGCCTGGTAATATCATCAGCAATTCCAGTTGCAAGAACATGCTTATGATCTTTTAGATCCTTGATTACAACTTAGTGAGGTGAAAACTCTACGGTTTTTTATCCGGATTATTTTTTGGCACGAAATGAGAGCAGAGATATAATAAAGCAATGTACTGAGATATATCGGATATTCAATAATATAACATAAATGTATCCGAGATGAAAACATAAACACAGAGATACATTAATACACAATTTTCTATTAATGAGCGAACATGTACAAAGACTGTAAAAATATAGAGTGAAAGACTCACTAAAATGGTGGCAGCTTATCTCTGAGAAGAGATGTGTCCGCTACTTGCATTCAAAAGAAGATGATTTTACATTGAGGCTCCAAAGACCTTTTTATCATAAAGAAAATCCAAAACCCTAACCCCAGAAGATGAAAAGCCAACAATTTTGTGGACCCCGTTTTGTGTAGTTTGGTGTATCAATTTTCGGGGGGCGTAACTTTGGCATACAATCTCCGTTTGGGTCGCACGATAGCTAGTTGGAAAGGTATCATCGAGGAGATTCATTTTAGGGTATCAATTAGAGCCTTCAACTAACATTGAGAAGCTCAATCCCCCAAAAAATTCATTTAGGCCCTCAAAATGGCCCCGGAAGTAAAAAACTGCTAAAAATAGTAAATTGCCACAATTGGCAGAAAACTATTTTGAGCTAGATGGAAAAGGTGGGTGGCCACCAATATCCACCTAGATCAGTTTTACCTTCACTTGAATGAGTGATTTGATATATTGATAGAAGGTTACAAGAAAGACTTGGAACACATAATACATCATTTAAATGACCATTTTCTACTTGAACTATTGCAGATCCTACAACACTAACATATCTATCATCACCAAAAAATATTTTCTTGGTGTTACATTCATTTAGAGAAGAAAATATGTCTTTATCCTTAGCCATATGATGAGATGCTCCAGAATCAATAAGTCACTCATCAAAATAAGAAGTAGAAGTTGTATTGAAGGAGAAACCAAAAGCAGAAAGTGCATGTCCATGAGAAGAAGAAAAAGTAGAATCAATAATGATGTTGTGCTTCTTCATTGCTACCTCTAAAGCTGCCATATTCTTGAAACATTTGGACTCATCATAACCGTTTTATCACAAAAGTTGCAATGTCTGTCGGTCTTCTTATTTTTATATTTTTCTCCTTTGTCACCATTAGGAGTGAAAGATGTCTGAGTGGTTTTTGGACCCTTATGTTGCTTGTTGTTGTGGCGAGGATGTTGCTTCTTGGGATTATTGGGTTTATATTTCTGATGGACGACTAAGGATTTGTTGGAGGTACATGCAGTTTTGATCACTCCCATTTGTACAAGCTTATCTTGCTCTCTAATCAAAGCATCACAAAAGGAATCAAGAGTGGGTTTTTGATAAGCTATCCCTAGAGCCTCTTTCATGGCATAAAAGGTAGATACAAACAAAGGATATGCACTACCTAGCTTAGAAAGAATACGATAGATGAAATGTTGTTCATCCATCTTTATCTTACATTCTTCACATAAAATTATGAGTTTTTTAAACTTAGATAGATAGTATTTAATGCAAGAAAAATCACTTCGACTTAAAGTCAATACTTGATTTTCTAACTGTTGTGCTCAAATAATATTGTGTTTACCAAACACAGATTCAATGTTTTCCCAAGCTTCATTGGGTTTATCAATTTGTTGAAGGTGGAACGTTAAATCAAGATTATCCCACATGCTTCATCATTCCTATTATCCCATTTTACTTTCTTATCAACATCAATAGGTTCTGTTTCCTTTCCCAAGGTAATCCGGTACGATCCTTTACTTCTTAATAAATCCTCCATAAGGGATATCCACTGGAATTAGTTGGTGCTGGTAAGAAAAATATTACTTGAAGAAGCCATATTAAATATGTGGATAATATGGATTTAAAAACTAAAACTGATGATATGGATGGAAATATCTCAAAAAATGAGGCGGTTTTAAAAAAATGACATTGAAAACAGACTTCGGATGGGAAAGTTATGCCCTTTTAAAAAAAGGCATAAACAATAACCAAAGGACCACGTGATGGTGTAAGTTGCTTTATGAAGTGACCCACTTTTATAAAAATAAGTGGGGATCACTTTTACAATGAAGTTACTTTATAAAAGAAAAGCTGCATGCAACATAAATAACTCTAAAAGCTACTTATAGTGATTCACTTTCATACTTAAGTGAAATACACTTTACAATGGAGCATGAACTTTTTCAAAAAAAAAGTAACAAAAAGAGAGACTTGAACTCAAGACCTCTGAATTAATAAGGAAAATTTTAACCAAGTGGCCTAACAAAACATATTGTATTGTTTAGCAAGAGAATTGTTGTCATTGTTGTTGTTGTTGTTATTGTTGATGACCTTGGAGAGTGCTAAAAAAAAAACTCTTTTCACACAATATTTTTTTTTTCTTCTCGATGACAACAAGGGTTAGATCTCGGTTAGCTTACCCAGAAAATGCACCTTTTCCTATCTGTTTCTAATTTTCCAAGATCGCACAAGGCATGGGGCAAAGAGCATATGCAGAATTAAAAGTGTAGTAACCTGGGAAAAAACAATATAAAACCAAAATAATACTCTGCAAAAAAATTAAAAAGGGCATATTCAAGCTTTATACCTCCGGATCTAGCTGAAATGGTCGTATCTTCGGAAAAAAGAAACCTTTTCGAGTGAAATGAAAATCATTCTTGAAAGAAACGAGTGCTCCAAACACAATGGACGAGTCCTCTTAGTCCAAAAATGTATGGAAATGGAAGAAAATGAAGATGAGACAACTCAGATTCACGATCTCGATCTACAATAGGAGTGGGTCTTCAAACAGGTTCTAATACCATGCTCGACAACATATGTATTCCAATAGAAGACAAACACCTTCAGTAACCACTCACACAACCAGATCAAATATCAACACACTGATGTTTTGACGTGGTAAAACCCCTACGGGGAAACATCCATGACCCCAGCCAACGTGGCCACCTGGAGCAGTTTATTAATGCAAAAGAAAAATATTACAGAGAGATAAGAGAGTTTCTCACAATCGATCATCAACAAATGACCCTCCATGATATTTAAATAGAGATCATGGACCAATCGGGTTTTAAGCCACAGATCAATGGATGTTAAGATCGAGGAGAATATGAATCGTTAGATCACTCTATTTCGGGAATATATCGTGATCGTTGAATTTCCTAACTACAAATGCATACTAATCCATACTAAAGAAACACACTAAGAAACACACTTTTACCTAACGACACATTAGACCAAGTGGATTTTAACTAAATCCTAAGTGTCTAAACATCCTAACATTTTATTCCTTATCGTCTAGTCTTATGTGTTGATTGGGTTCCATTCTTTTTTTTTTCTACAACAAAACAATTGAAAATTAATATTTCATATGATAATTAAATTCGATGTACATAAAAGAATAAACGAATGATCACATACCTTTGATTCATGCTATTTTTGTGATGCCTCCTCCCGTGATGCAATTACGTTCATTTATTTTACCATCTTCTTGTACACTTTTTTGGTCATCCCTACCGACATGTATTGGCTTTCCCCTCGTTTGTTGCTTGGAAATTTCAAATCTTCCTGAAAAATGAAAGAGCACAATCATTTTTTTAAAATGGACATGTGATCCGGATTTATAAATGGAACGAAAATGAAATACAAAGTTATAAAAAAATACAGAGATACAATGAAACTTGACTTCTATTAATAAAAGAAATGTGTTGAACTGTAAAAAAACACAGAATGAAACAAACTCGCTCGAATGGAGGTAGATGATCTATGAGAAGAGATGTGACAGCTACACACATTCACCAGTGTGACTTAAAATGAGGTTGAAAGGCCTTTTTATCATAAAGAAGCAATGAGGAAAACCTAAACATCTAAAAACCTAACACTAGGATATTAAACACCAAAAGGTTTGTGGGCCCTGATGGGGTTAGTTGGTACGCCAACTTCTTGGCATCGTAAAGTTTGCGTACGATCTTTGTTTGGTGTGCTTGATAGTCCATTGGAAAGGTATAGCTAAGAAGTACACATTCTAGTTGGCCTAGACTATGCTTTCAACTATCATTTGGGCGCTTCTATGCCCATAAAATGCTATTTAGGGACTCAATATGGCCTAGAAAGTTTAGGACCTGAAAACGTGTAGAAAAACTGCTAAGATGGAAAACTATGCTTTGAGCCAGTGGAATAGGTGGGTGGCCACCAATATCCACTTAGATCAATCCTTCCCCCTTAGGAAGAAATGGTATCAATTGCGTTGAGTTCCCCTATCATATAGGGAAACTTCTATTGAACTTGGCCCCAGGTGAGCCACTTGAATTGGTGTATGAGTTTCCCTACTTTGACAATCTAATAAAGCTGTATCCTCTATTGGTGAGTTCCCTTAACCTGTGTGTCCATGATATGATCAATGGTTGCTTGTTTCATACAGTCAGGGTTGAGCTCTGTCGATGTCAACTGCTCTACTATATCTGATGTGTCCAATAATGGTTGAAATTATGGATGAAGGAGGTCCACATTGAACACTTGGTGCAAGCCAAGGAAGGGGGGAATACTTGGCTCAAAATAATTTTCACCCACAACCTTGATGATGGTGTAAGGAACATAGTGAAGCGGACAAAGCTTTCGATGGGGTCCTGTAAGATGCTCCTTCTGCAATTTCAACCAAACCTTGTCTCCCACCTAAAACGTGTGTGGCACCTGGTGTTCATCACATAGTTGCTTGTACATAGCATTGGATTTTTGAAAAATTTCATGGACCTATTGGAGGATGTGTTGAATATGTTCAATAAACTTGGTGGTTTTTTGGCCTCAAAATGAACATGGAAATATTATTCCTGTGTGGTTGCAAGGGGAAGTGCAAGATCAAGGGGACCCAATGGTTGAAATCCCAATCCCACTTGAAAGGGGTTGTGGCTGGTCGAGTTATGGAGAGATCTATTGTAGTTGTGTTGAACATAGGGGAGACTCTCATCCCATGTGCGTGGATGCTTGGAGTTTTACATGTGCAAGATATGCACGATCATCTAATTGACAACCTTTGTTTGACCATTAGCTTGGGGGTGGAAGGCAATGGATTTGGTGATCTTGGTGTCCAATAGTGACCATAGGCTCGAATAAAATGTGCTTAGGAACCTATTGTCCCAATCTGAGATGATGGTATGTGGTATCCAAAAATGTACCCACACCCATTCGAAGAAGAGCTTGGTAGTAGCCTCCACTATGCTACTCTTCTTGTAGGATGTCAGAATGTCCATTTTAGAAAATTGATCAACACCAAAAAAACAATCATTGCCTTGTTTGGTTGAAGGAAGGCCAGACATGTAGTCCATCTAGATGGATTCCTAGGAAGAGGTTTGTACAAGCCTTGCTTCTTAATGGTTGGTTTGGAAATAATGTAGGCAATGTAAGACTGGATGTACTTTCTCACTTCGTATCAAATTTTTAGCCTACATAAATACTTTTGCAACATTTCCACTGTATTTTCCACACCAAAGTGTCCTACCATCTGACTGTAGTGAGCTTCTTAAATAATCTTCACCTGCTTTCTTGAAGGAACACAGAGATGGCCCAGATGGCATAACAATCCCTCTTAAAGATGTAATCTAGTGACGGGCGTGCCCGTGCCCAACATCTGCAAGTGGTGGTAAATTCAACATCACTCTCATAGAGTTGGGTCCACTTGGAGGCCTCATGTTCGCAGGAGTGGAGCACTGTGGTTAATGCTGCAAGTGAAGGTCGACTAAGGTAACCGACGATGTGATTGGTGTTCCCTATCTTATATTTGATGTTGATATTAAACTACTGCAAGTATGTGGACCACTTTTGATGGTAGTCGTTCTGCAATTTGCCTTGTGTCTACATGAACTACAGAGGCTTGTGATCAGTGTGAATGATTGTCTCCTTATCGAGAATGTGATGCTTCCATTGGCGGTAGACTTGTAGACTATAATACATTTCTTTGTCATAAGTGGGGTACTTATGGATGACATATGATAGTGTCTCACTATGATAGGCCACTAGATGACTGTTGTTGCAAATCAGGTAATGAGAGCACCGAGGTTGAGCACAAGCGATGTTTCATATCTTCAAACACTTTCTGTTGCGATTTTCCCCACACAAAATTTTCTTTTCCACCACCCTTGGTCACTTGGCTGAGGTCCCATGCAATATGGGAGAATCCCAACATGCACCTACGATAGAAATTGACATGTCCCAAGAAACGCGGAAGATCGGTTAGTGTGGTTGGGGCTTTCCAACCACGAATGACCTGGATATTGGTTGGATCCACGTGCACACCATGCTCATAAACAATGTAGCCTAAGTATTGGACCTTGTTCATGTCAAAGGAACATTTTTCCAAGTTACCATATAGCTTGTGTTGTCGCAGAGTGTGAAGTACCTGTTGAATATGCTGCAAGTGTTCCACCCAACTCTTGCTAAAGATGTGGATATCATCTAGACATACCACCACAAAATAATTGGTGAAATAATGCAAGATATCATCCATCAACCTCATGAAAGTGGCTGGAGTATTCTTCAAACCAAATGGAATGACCAACCATTCAAAAAGACCTTCTTTCGACTTGAAATCAGTCTTCCATACGTTAGTTTGTTCTATTGGGACCCAATGGTAGCCAAAATTTAGGTAAATCTTACTAAAGTACTTGGCTTCCTTGATTTTTTCAAGAAGGTCGTCAATTCAAGGAATTAGGTACCGGTTCTTGACTGTGATTTTTTTTAGGGCCTTGTAATAAATGCAAAGTTGCAAGGTACCATATTTCTTCTACACGAGTACAATTGGGCTTCCTTAGGGTGAGAATCTTGGTCATATGTGCCCCTTTTAAAGAAACTCTTAGATCTGATTTCCTCATTTTCAACAAGGGAGTAGCAATATAATGGTCCATTGGGTAGAGGTTCTCCCAGGGTCAAAATGATTGAATGCTTGATTTGACAGTGTAGAGGTACCCCAGTGGGTGAGGAGAATATGTTTTTGTATTCCTCCATGACCTTGTTCACCATCTTTTTCTGTGTGGAGAGGACCTGTGTAGAGGCCATGGATGTGGCTGATACCTTCTGTTCACTTTAACTCTGAATCATAAAGAAGATAAATTTCTCGGTTCAAGAGATGACCTTCCTGCATTGCTTAGCGAAGATCAAAGAAATGGTCATAGGTAGAGCTACCTATGGTATCCTATACAATTGTCGACCCAAAGTAATAATAACACTGTGTGGTCTAGATTCATATACAACATGATGTTTCCACAAGTAAGGTTGGCCTAAAAGAACATCAAAAACTTCATTGGGAAATATCACACAATACCTCATCCTTGAAGGGCTTGATTCCATAGGGTAGGAGACACTCTGGCTGATGTAAAGATCTCTCCCTTGGTGAAGCCACCTGATGGTGTAAGGCTACGAATGTGGTGTTGTTGGTAGGTCCAACCGCTTGGAGACCTCTACTGAGATGAGGTTCTTTTTACTTCCTCTATCGACAATGAAGTGCAATGGAGCACCCTTCACGCACATATACGAGTGGAAAATGTGCTCACCTTCCTCTGGTTCTTTGGATTCACTTGGCTGGACCTTGGTGGTAGTGATCGTGGCAATGGGTTTGACATAAATGATATGCTTCCCCTTGTCTGGTTCTAATTTTGAATCAGAACCTGCATCTGACTCTGAGGATTTCAAATGGGCCACCAAAAAATGCATTGAATGACATTCATCGGTGTTATGCTAGGGGATTTTATGGAATTTGCACCACTTTTCAGTGTCTTTCTTCGTCTTCCCATTACCCTTCTTTGTTTTTGGATTTTACTAGTTGTCCTGCAATGATCAATCATTTCTCTATTCTTTTTTATATGGGTTGGTGATGCCTTTTCCCTACTTCTACTGTGAGGAATTCACAAATCCAAAATCTCATTTTTTCTGTTTAAATTTCTGCTTGATTTTGATGGCATATCGATAAGTCATGCCTAGTGATGAGATGTCCATAAACTCAATTTTTGTCTATATGTATCGATGCAGACTGTCGTGGTACTTGAGCACCAGGTGTCAATCAGAGTCTTTGATACCTAGCTTGGTAACAAAGCTAGGTATCAACAAATCTAGAATTGTTTAGTCCCTTTCTTTCTGCTACGTAGTCCATTTTGTATACTGGTCATCATAGCTTCCAACAAGGCAATATTGTTCCTTAATAACATACCTGACAGAACCCCAAGTGGGTACGACTGCAAACATTAAAGAATCGTTAGTGGCCTTTTCTCCATCAGAAAAATTATGGATACAAAAATACCTTTCAAGGAGATTCAACTATTTATCTAGAGCATATGCATCTATCTAACCTTCAAATATGTAAGATCCATACCCCGAGATTCATAACTAAAAGTACAATTGTAATTAAATACCATGTGTAAGTCTTAATAATAAATTTATTAATAACAATTTCCAGGAATTTAATTCTTATATTTCACATTGACAACAAAATCTCAATATTTATAACTTGATTAAAACAACATAGTAGACTAGTAAAATACCTCTTGAAGATGAATCCCTTTGAGATGAAGGCCTTTGAGTTTTTGAACAGTCTGCTACCAAAATCTTGAAACTAAAACTGCCTGAAACTGTTACCTCCCAGCCAACTAGGAATACAGCCTCTCCGGCTCCCTAGCTCCAGGAAATCAGATTTATTGGCCCCTGAGCCCAAAATCCCAACAACACCAGTGCCCTAGTAAAAATCCCCAAAGATTTTTTTTCATTCCTTTCTCCTCCTCTTTCTCCCAATATTTCCCAAAAATAAAAGATCATTTTCCAAGTCCCCTCCCCTCTTCCTTCTCCACCTCTCTCAAATGGCCCTCCCTCATTCAATTCCTAACTGTCTTATCCTCTCATTAATTCCCTCACCTACCTTTACATAAAAAAATAAAAAAATGATTTAAATATATTTATTTCAATAATTAATTTAATTTAACTTAACAAATTATGATCATTAAGAAATCAAATTGGGCTGTTACATACACTCACCCTTCAAGAAAATTTGTTCCGAAGTTATAGTAATTTACAATACAAGGGTAATGATACATGATTCATACATCCATATCAAATAAACAACATCATCAATTTAAAACACTTATACATATTAGTGTACATGTACAAGGCATGCATGGATAGCTAGCACATACACGACTCACACGTGTACTAATGACAATATTTATCACACCTAATGCAATTCATGTATGCTCCCAATCTAAACAACAATTTTATATATTTCATAAAGAATGGTAAATCATTTGAAATATTTGAAGAATCCTTCAGTTATACTAACTGAACACAAGCAAAATTTACATAGATAATTGTAGTTTTTCTTGAAAGGAAATCTAGTAGTTCTACTATAAGATTAAAAACAATCTCTACACACTCTCAACTATTTCTAGTCATCATGCCTCCCTAACTTACTTGCATCTTCCATTCCCATCCTTCCTCTGCTAGACTATATTGGAGCATCAACTATATTGACCTAACTCCAGATAGAACCCATAAGTGGAAGTGCCAACTACCTTGACCAAGATTCCCCAGCAAGCAACTGGTATTCATCATCACACATCTAGGGGAGCGTGAGATAACACCGTCCTCCCATGACTCTAGGTTTCAGAGGATACACGGTGGGAAATGCCTCCACCCCTCCTAATAGAACTAGGGTCAACACCCTACCATGGACCATATAGTGGCACTGTGTTGCTGGGATTTTGTCATCGTATATTCAAATTTAGGAAGTCTTGCTACCTGAAAAACTTTCCCTTGTCCACATATCATAACAATGCATTTGAACCAACATGATTTCATATACAAAGATTCATACCATATTGTTTATTGGCTGATGTTCACGCCATCAACCCTTTATTATAATTATCCTTTGGCTATTTCATAGCCCATTAACCTGTAGATTGGTTTATAACAAAAACTCATACATATCTATACATTATTATCATGTAAATGCATTTAATCATATCCTCAATTCGGTATCCACGTACCAACAACTTTAAATGTCAAAAATTTCAATCTAGAAATAGGCTACATAATATCCATCATAATTCAAATAATGATAAACATTCATAGAATTGACATTCACATAGGTCCATATGTATAAAATTTCAAGTGTATCATTAATAGTTCACAGTTAATAAGAAAATAAAATATGATTAGGCCGTAAGTAATTCTAGTAGTATAATTCAAAATGTGGCATTACATACACCCAAACTCCGGGAAACATATTCCCGAGGTGGTCAAAAAAGTGAGGAACAATATCGTCATCAGGTCTCTACATCCTCCCAAGTAGCATATCCTATTCTATACTTGTCCCATTGGACCTTAACTTGGTCTACCAGACGATTCCCGAGATGTCAAACCCTACAGTCCAATATGCATAATGGTTCGACCATGATGGTTCTCGCGTATGAGATCTGCAATTCCTTCCAATTTAGTTTGTGAGATTCATCAGCAACATAATGACATAGAACAAATACATGAAAAACATTATGAGTTTTATGCAAGTGGGATGGCAGTACGAGGCGATAGGAAATGGGTCCAATTCTCTCTTGGATTTTGAACGGTCCTAAAAATCGAAGTGATAACTTATGCCCTTTCCCAAACTGAATGCTACTCTTATTAGGCCTAATATGAATGAAAACTTGATCTCCCACTTTATAACTTTGGTCAGTCCTATGTGCATCAACATAATTTTTTTGTCTATCTTGTGCTTCCTTTAGTCGTTGTCTAATCTGAATCACTCATTCCTCCATCTCTTGAATCAATTCTAGCCCTACTGTCACTCAATATTCTAACCTTTCTCAACTTAATTTTGTCATGCATGGCCTTCCATACAGAGCTTCATAGGGAAACATTCCAATTGAGCTGTGAAAACTATTATTGTAGGCGAACTCTACAAAATTTAGGTACTTCTCCCAATGGGTTTGATTATCCATAACATATGTTGGAGCCACCCTTGTTTTTTTACCTTCCGAAAAATTTTCAATTTTTGAAACTTGAAATCTAAGATTGATTTTCTTGTTCCTTCCAAGATCTTAAAACTCTGAAATCTTGTCGCCTGAATAGAAATGCTTTTCCTACTTTAAAGAAAAACAAATCCATTTTCGAAATTATGTTTGCTCTTTTGTTTTATTTTCGGAATATCGCAAGTCGGATACTTTAATCTTTGATTTCACAAGTCCTGAGTCGCGAATGCTGCGAACTTGCCTTTAATTTTCACCCAAGACTTTAACTAGGGTAAATTTTTTAACTCGTGAGTGGACGTTGTCGGGAGTTCACGTCTCGGCATTCGTCAAACCCAAGTTTCTGTTCTTACAAACCCGAGAGCCGAGAACGCGATAATTCTTGCGATAACCCTGGTCAAGGATTAAAGGTCGAAAAACTAACCATGGTTAAATTTGGTGCTCGGCATTTCGCCACTCGTCACTTTCTTTCATAAAGTTAAGGCGTCTAAAATCCCGAGTCACGAAGTTGCGACATGATTAAGGCAAGATTAATTAGTAACCTAATCTAAGATTTTCTTCCCGTATCTTGAGCCTTAATTATCGCCACATCGCGGTATCGCGACTCGGCATACCATTCCCCCAAAAATCTGTCTTCGAAATTCCGAATCGCGATATGGCGAATAGATTAATTATGCAATTAATGACTCTGCAAATCATGATTACTATTAATTGAATCCAAGTCGGCCCTCACAGTCTCGCGAGTTAAAGGTTCAAATTGTTGAAAGGAAATCCACGATGCAGCAATGAGCGAGAAAATGGTTAACGTTGTTAAGTTTGAAATTTTAAAATAAAACGAGATGCATCCCGTCCCGCACATCGAGGTTTGCACATTTTCCAAAGCACCTGCTGCTCTCCATACCCCGACTGCCTGTCAAGCCACCGAACATTGATGACATTAATGAAGAATTAGGGTAAATCCACGAATAAATATAATCAAATTTTTACGCAATCAATTTGTTGTTAATTGCGATTCGAAAGACTTATTACGGAGGGTACAAAAGTTTCAAATATATACGGGAGTCTCATTTGTTATAATAAAAACTTTTTATAAGCGGCAGTGCTCGTCACTTCCAGAGTGAATTAACTTCTACATGTATACGCAGGTTTATCACAGAAGAGCGAAAAAGCCAGCTTCAGTCATGGCTCCGCGCAAAGCGACGAAGGAAAATGTTGAAGTTACAAGTCAGGGCTCAGACAATGTCTCTGATACTTCACCCTGAAGTATCGAATCAATTTTCGACTGGTCGCAGGTGTCCAATGTTCTGCAGGAAGAATTAGTTGATTACTCAGACGATTCTGATGAAAACGAAAGAGACAATTTGCACACCAAATATAAGATAGTCGTCCAGTCTGGGATGCACAGAATAGCAACCAGGCCCCGATTGCTCCCTTACTACGACATGATCTGTTGGGCTTTGGATCATGTGGACCTACCCACCAGAACAATTATGAACAGTAAGCGAGTGGCTATTGGAACTTTCCAGCCAGAGCATTTACAAGACATGTATAAGCTGCCTTCCATAGCTGAATATACATATGGTGTGGATTTCTTGGAAGAATTCAAGGAAAAAGAGTGCGTTCAATACGACAAAACCATGCTTGGTTTGATCAAAGACTGGGTTTTGCGAGCCGCGAAATTCAGGACAAATGACCAGGGCATCTATTCTATTTCTTCTTTAGAGCCACAGTACAAGTATGTGGCCATGATGACATGTCGCCTGTTCGGGTGAGAAGATACCTCGCATTTCCATGTCTCTTGGGTGCCTCTCATATTTCGAGTCGCTGAAGGTTGCTCATTCAATTGGGCGAAGATGCTTTCAGACAACTTAGCCAACAGGGTCATAGAGTATCGGGAGAAAAAGGCAGGTGGGAGACCCTCAGCGTTCTACATGTCGGCATATATCATGGATGCGATATGTTCCATGACGCCTTTCCCCTTGATGAATTGGGCTTGGAATCCAACCCAAGAAAAACCTGTGCACAAATACCATGATAAATTATGGGAAAATAAAGCTGGAAAATTCCCATACAAGATTTTCAATTGGGTGATGGTGCCCCTGCACATCATTATTTTTGGTCACTCGCCACCTCGCATATCAGATAGTGTTTCAACAGGTCTGAGTGGCGTCGCAGATTGGTATGTAGAAGCAGAGTTCTCATACATCAGAGTTTTCGGGGCTTCTGTTCCCCCTCATGCGCTACCTATGTTCATTCCCGATAAACTAGCTTGTCGTGAAGTTGCATGGCAAACAGTAATCGAGGGAATAAGCAAGGAACTCAAGGGCTATTCAAAGAAGGTATGGCCTTCGTTTCCCATCCGAATGAATTCATATTCTTTATTAGATTTTGGGCATGCCAAGGCCGAGGCTGCTGCCCTGGAGGACCTAAAGTTGGCCTCCATTGAGATCAAAAAACATGATCTAGAGAGAGTTGTAAGCAATCATCTGGCTCAGGTTGGGCTTAAGAGATTCGAACATGAGAATTCCCCCTCGGATGACATTTTCCGAGGAGCGAAATCTTATGAAGAGGTGTTATCCCAGATCCAATCGCTAGCACCCGAAGACACAACAACTGTGTTAAGATTCCAAGAGCATAGACGAAGATGTCTTCCCACTGTGTTGGGAGGTTTGGCCATTACTGAGACGAAAGATAAAAATGCTAAAGATTCTACAGAGGTAATATCTATCCCTAGACAACAACCGGAAGAGGAGCAAACGGGTAATCCCGAAGCAAAAGAAAAGACTCCAGATCCGCCAAGCAAAGAGAGTTCGGAGGTTGAGGAAAAAACTCCAGGCCCGCCAAGCAAAGAGAGCTCGGAGGTTGAGGAAAAAAATCTAGACCCTCCAAGCAAAAAGAATTTAGATGCTGAAGGAAAAACTCCAGACCCACCAAGAAAGCAGATAGCAGAGACTGAAAAAGAACAGAACCCTGTCAATACTCCAAAAGAATCAACAAAGAAAATAGGAAAACCCATCTCCTCTGTCACACCCTTGCAGTCGACACAGGGAGATATTAGCGAGGGATGGATATTTGGTGAAGAGATGAGGCCTATAAGGGCAGAGGAACTCCCCCCTAATGAGTTCTTTTTTGATAAAAAGAGAAAAGCTGTGGTGAAGCGAGAATTTTGTCAAGAGGGAGAGTCCACTGTTAAAAAATACAAAATCATGACAGATGGTAAGAACAAGAAAAGTGACCAGCTTGCTACGGAAATCACTGGAACACTAGGCGCCTATGCTTCGGTGAATCAATTCTCGTTGGGACAGATGAATCACCAATTAAAAATAAAAAATCGCCTCATCAAGATCCTCGAGGCCAGGTTGACTACAACTACAGAAAATGCCAAGGGCCAAGCCAACACAGAAATGGAACAAGCTAGATTGGATGATAAGAATGAGATAGAAACGCTCAAAGTAAAGCTGGAGCAAGAACATTCAGTGATCCGAGAAGGTCGGGTATAGGCAAATCAGCAGAGGAGTATGATCACAGGGTTACAGGCTCAGTTAGAGGTTGCTGAAAGCAAAATGATCGACGTCGAGGGGTTTAAATCCCGAGCGACTGATATCAAAGGCAAGATATCTTCTATGCAACAAAGTCTGTTAGACAAAGTGGGGGTGATCTGAGAAGACTGCGTGTTAATTCATCGTATTTCAGAGAATATGACTGTCAAGGAAAGGAACGCAGAGGCTGCTTGGGTAGATTTTCAAGAGGCAGTGATAGTTACCAACAACAGATTTTCCACAGATTCTCCAGGGCTCACTATCGCTGAACAAACAAGAGGTAATATTTTGTTAAAAGACTGGGAACATAATATTGCCTTAAGTAAGGAACAAGCTCAAAAGGTGACCAGTTCATTAGAAGAATCTTTCAATGTCATAGATGGTGAGCTGCTAGGAATGGAGAGTGGAGGTGACTCAGAGACGCTAAGGCAAATGAATATAGATCAGATCTCCCTCGATCTAAAGGAGAAAAATGAAAGAGATTTGGCGGATATCTCTAAGATGGACAGGGTAGTTATGGCTCAAGTTGATAAATGTTTGATTCAACCAAGCACACAACTCAGCGCTCTTGACATCATTAATGCACAAATAGGTGATAAACTTCCACATTTGGCCCGAGAGTGCTATTTCGCCGAGGTTAGCTTTCAAGCAGAGCCTTCACAACTTATATCCCAGTTCGTGGACAAATGTATCATATGTACCGAATCCACGCAAAGACAAGTAGCTGGCACCTTTTGAAAATGAAGTAAAAGAGATGAAGTGATTTCGTTCCTTACGGCTGCCAAACGGAACCTTCACAGCTGGTATCCAGTTTTACGGACAAATGTATCATATGCACCGAGTCACGTAAAGGAAAGCACCTGGCACTTTTTGAAAATAGAGTATGAGAGGGAAAATTTGTATAAATAGATCACGAAAAGAAGAGCACCTGGCTGGACCTTTTTGGCATCGATTGTAAATAGAGTTTTACATGAAAGAAGTTAATATACAAGCAATTTGAAGATTCTCAATTCCGTCCAGACTGTATTATCAAGTTTTCTTCTTTGTGCTTTATGTTTCATTTCATTTCGCTCATTCATAACTGATGTGCTTTGTTATAATTTAGTACAACCACTACTATAACAAAAGAATTCTGGTTTTCTGTCTCTGTCTATTGTTTTTCCTCTGCACCGGCTATCAACAGGTGTAAGACCAATTCACATTTTCAGAATTCTATGTTTATTCTCGGCTACGTCGGTTATTTTCTCACCATTTTCTTCTTCTTCTTATATGTGACTTTTCTTTTGAAAGGAACTTCATTTTTTACGCAGCTAAATGTTTCTCTTTTGCACCATACTTTTATATTAAATTATAATGAAGTTACGGGAAAGGGCCTTCTTTTGCAATCTTTATTTCATTCAGAAAATGTAAAAATCTCTCTTTATTTCGACCAAATTAAAACAGCACTGAAATATCTCTTTAAATTATTTCCCACGGTTACTATTCCTCAGTGACTGTACCTACAGCTACGCAACCTAATATTGAACCCGAGCTATCTAATCAAATACATATTGCTTTAAGTCTTTTCGATACAATTCTCAAAACTGCTAACACCCGGGAAGAACTCGAGCGTTTATGGGCAGCCATTGAACGTGATATAACTGCTCAAGAGAAGTTGGAAGCTAGACGATGAGAACTTAGAAATCTGCCTTAGTTTCTCATACCGAAGGTGACTTTATCTTTGTATTCATATTTTATATACTTTCGGATGCCTTGACACTGTACTTTAAGCCTTAGTACAGACTCAGGAACAACAACATACATCCTAAGCATGTCTTCCATAACCTGATTTAATCTCTTAGTTTTCCCATCCATTTAAGGATGATATGTTGTGCTCAAGTTCAACTGAGTTCCCAATGCTGACTGCAAACTTCTCCAAAACCTAGAGGTAAATTGAGTGTCCCTATCTAAAATGATCTTCTTGGGTAACCCATGTATATAGATGACTTCACTTATAAAAACACGTTCCACATCAGTGACATCGTAAGTGTCTCTAACTGGAATAAAATGAGCACTCTTGGTCAATTTATCAACTATAACAAGAATAACATTGTGCCTCAGTGATGTGAGTGGCAATCCCACAAAGAAATCTATAGAAATGACTTCCCACTTGGACATAGGAACACCATGCGGTTGTAGTAGACTTGTCAGGTGGTGATGATCAACCTTCACTTGCTGACGCTCAAGGCACTTGACGATGAAATGGACTACATCACGCTTCATGCCTAACTAGAAGAAAATATTCTTCACGTCTGCATACATTTTCTTCACACTCATATGTGCACAACAAAGTGCTCTATGGGATTCCTTGAGTATGATTCTTCAAATATCCCCACCTTCGGGGATGTACATCCTTCCCTGATATCTTAACAATCTATTTGCTTCAAGGATATATCCTTCATACATGGGTTCTAACTGCCTCTCACTCTAGAGGGATGAAGTAACCTTTAAATACCAACTATCTCCAATAATTTTCCTCAACACTTGCTCCCTCAGATTAACCTTTAAGGGAACCAAGGAGAAGACACGTGGTCTCCTGATTAGGGCATCCGCGACCACATTCTACTTTCCCTTGATGTACATAATTCCAAAATCATACTCACTCATAAACTCACTCCATCGCCTCTTCTTGACATTGAGATCCCTTTGAGTGAAGAGATACTTTAAGCTTTCATGGTCTGTTTTGAGCTCAAAGATTTTCCGCACTAGATAATGCCTCTAAAGCTTCAGAGCTAGCATTACATCTGCCAACTGTAAATCATGAGTAGCATAAATATCCTTGTGTTGCTACAACTTTCTTGATGCATATGCTATCACTTCTCTGTATTGCATTAGCACAACCCCCAATTCTTACTTCGAGTTATCCGTGCAGACCATGAAGTCATTTTTCATATCCAACACTTGTAGAATTGGCACACTGGTTAGCAAACTCTTAGGATCATTGAATGCAATATCACATTCATAACTAACCCCCTTTCTCTACAAGGTGGTGGTGGGTTTCTCTATATTAGATAACCCTTCCACAAACCTTCGATAATAACCAGCTAGCCCCATGAAGCTTCTCAACCCATGATAATTTTTCGGCACTGGCCAATCCATAATGGCCTTCACATTTTTCGGGTCCACAAAAATTCCCTCACTGGAAATGATATGACTTAAATAGTGAATCTCTTTCTAGAATAAAGAACACCTTGACAACTTTCCATACAACTTGTTCTCTCTAAGGCATGACAACACCACTCACAAGTGTTCCTCATGTTCTCTTTTGTTCTTGGAATAGATTAGGATATCATCAAGAAAGACTTGTACAAAGCAGTCTAATTACTTTCGACAGCATTCATGAGGCTCATGAATACTTCTGGTGCATTGGTCAAACCAAAAGATAATACAATGAACTAATAATTCCAAAAACCAAGTTTGAAAGGAATTTTTAGGAATATCACCTTTCTTAATCCTTAACTGGTGATACCCTGATCACAGATCAATTTTTGAGAAAACCGCTACTCCTTTCATCTGATCAAAGAGATCATCTATTCATGGAATTGGGTACCTATTTTCCACTATAGCATGATTCAAGTACCTATAATCTATACACAGTTGTAAGGAACCATCCTTCTTCTTGAAAAAAATTACTGGTGCACACCAAGGTGAGAAACTGGGCCTTATTATCCCTAACTCAAGTAGTTCCTTCAACTACATGTGCAACTCACAAAGTTCTAGTGCCGTCATCCTAAAAAGATTATTGGAAATTAGCTTTGTACCAGGTTTTAGCTCAATGGTAAAATCAAACTCCCTCTCAAGAGGTAACCCTGGCAACTCTTTCAGAAAAACATCATTAAATTCCAACAATACTGGATGCTGATCCATGGAGGGTCCTTTCCCTTCATTGACTACTTCCACTACATATAATTGAAAACCTTGCCTCATGCAACATTTAACCTTAATTTTCGAGATAAATCATAGAGACTTTCCTCCGTACACCATAGATATCTACTGACCTTCCTTCATCATCAACACAAAGCACCCTTTTTGTGAAAAAATATACCATAGCTCGATGGGATTCTAACTAGTCCATCCTAATTATTAGGTCATACATCCCTAGAGTAGTGATATACACCTTCATCCTAGTACTACACACTCCAAGATCTACTAGAAAATTATCGACTCTAGGTCCTACCGCTTGTCTTTCCCCCGAAATCATCTCGACTTTTTTAAAGTCATCATGCTCATAGGCTGCCAACCCACACTTTTCTAATGTACAAGGTGAAATGAAACTATTTGTAGCACCAAAATAATTTTTTTTTTTAACATTGACATGATTTAGCATACCTGACAACTCCACCATAGTGTATTGATTTTATTCCTGGAGGCCTCTAAAATTATTTCCCTCCACTGGAGCCCCTGCACCTACTAGCTGCTCCCCGAGAAGGTTGTGGACCTTCCTGCGTTGTCGTTGATGAATGGGATGCTGCAATCACTGCCATTGAAATACTTGTTGTAACTACTCTGGGTGCAACTCTATTTCCATAAGGAGGTGGCCTAGATATCCCTCCCCTGGAGAAGGTCCTGACACCTTCCCCATGAATCCGAGATGTTGTGTAATATTCAATCTCATACCTCCATTTAAGCTCATATGATCTTCTGCGTACCGAGAATTTTTAATTGCTTTGAATACTTACGATGGTTTCCACATCCAGACCATATCCCTTATCTTAGGGTTTAACCCATTTACAAAACGTTCTTCTTGTCACTGATCGGTTCCATGTATGAGACATATTTTACTAACTCCATGAACTTGATTTCGTAGTCTTCCACAGTTCTGTTTCCCTGATTTAGAGCATGGAATGCTCCTACTTGTTGTTCCTCATAATAATCCGACAAATACTTTCTCTGAAAGATTTCCTTGAAAAGTTCCCAAGAGATGGTGTCTAGAGTAATGTGTAACTACCTCTTCAGATTACCCCACCAGTTCAAGGAACTGTCCCTCAACTAAAATATCACTATCTTCTCTTTTGATGTGGAAGCATAGTCTCTCAAGTCAAAACATCTTGTCATTCCTTCCAACCATGCCTCAACATGTTCACTTGCATGCCCCCCCGAAAAACTTTGGAATTTTGATTTTCTATAGTTCTTTAGTGATGTCCCCTAGTGGAGGTCCTCTCTCTGAGTCCCTCGACACTTCAGGGTTACCCACTCCAGATGGTGGGGGTTCCACTTCGACATATGCTGATTGGTGTCCCTTTAATGTCTCATTAATAGCCTCCAAGGAGAACAAAGTGAGATATAGCTTGAGTGATGGGGGTGGAAGTGCTGACATCGATGGTCCTTGAAACAATG
>JZKD02S2056746.1:334637-349904 GCA_000966675.3 Picea glauca | reverse complement strand
AAATCTATACCTTTATTCGCCCCAAGGAATACCCAGAATAGATCTCTCCATAGAGATATCCTTCTTGGAAAGCTTATCAAGAACCTGGAAAAGGATTGAAGGTGCAAGTCTTAGTAACCTTATACGAGGAAGAATGATCCTCTTGAAATCCTGAAATAGCAGCAAAGGAATACCGTGTTCTCTTCGCAAGAGTCGTCAAGGAGGCATTGGACGATCGAAATTCTCCATGGAGAATTTTTGAAGTCCCAAGAGTCGTCAGATCTTGAAGAGGAGTAAGGGAGTTACGGTAAGCCTATTTTCAAGTTTTAAGTTCAGGAGAAATCAGACTGTAGGATCTGGGTCGACAAGGACCATTGGATCACTCGTGAAATCTCATTTCGTGGATTCGCGAGTTGAAGGGTTAAAACCCTTGCCTCAAGATTCATGAGGCCATGAAAGGAGAAGTCCCAAAGGGGGCGAAAGAATTTGAGCCATCCGTCTGTGGGAGGACGCGTGTCGCAGAATCATCCATTTCAGAGATTCGGGCACTAGGACTCACAGAGGCGAGCATCTTGACTTTGTGAGTGGTGAAGTCCTGAGGAAATCTGAGCCGTTCGTATGAGAGTGGACGCTTGTCGTGAGATCACGCATATCGAGGATTCGAACCTTGAGAGTCATAAAGTGAAGTCTTTTGACTTCATGGGTGGTGAAGTCACGAGAGAATTGCAACCGTCCATCTGAGGGGGACAGGTAGCACCTTGTCGTGTGCGCAGGCCCTGTAGGAATCAATGAGGTTGAGGAAATCTTTCATGGTTCCAGAGAAGAGAAGCTTGGGAGGGATAGTGCCATTTTGTGCACAGAGCCTTAGCTGCAAAGATCACAGAAGAGAAGCAAAGGCTGAGACCTTTGATACTTAAGAAATCTTCCAAGGAGAAGGAAGAGAAGCACATACTTAAGGAGGAGCTATGATTACTGTTAGATCAGCTAGAGCGAAATAGATCTGGGTCGTCAAAAATGTATGTCCAGATGCGCGCAGAAGAGAGAAGAAACGGGCACAGAGAGAGACTTCGTAGAGAAGTGCCGAAATATCGTGGTCCGTTGGATCACACTGAGTTGCGAGGGAGTTAAGTTGTAGAAATAGCCATGGGAGAAGCTATATGGATGGTGGAGACACTTCGAGATAGAAGTGGCGAACAACCGATAGTCGTTGGATCTTGCAGGGTTGCAAGGCGGTTAGGGCCGGGGCAGTCCCAAAGAGGTTCGAGTTCGGGATCTCGCATCTCAGGGTTTCACGCGAAGAGAGCACAAGAGTTGGGTTCTCTAACTCAAAAAGTCGCGAAGTGCGAAATTGCAAGGAGAAAAAATATGAACCATTGGATCCAGGAACGGGAGGACCGTTGGATCAGGGCCTTATTGCACATATCGCGCATTTGGAGGTTCAGAGGTTGGGAGGACCTCTTCTCAAAATCAGAAGTCGCGAAGTGCCGAGAGCCGAGGCACAAGTGAGGAACACGTGGCAGAACCACAAGGTGGGGCCCGCGTGGTTGACAAGCGGACACGCGTTGCCTGGAGAAAGGAGTCAATGCTCTATTGACTTTTCGCGTCTTGGGGATTCACGGAGTAAGAACACGAGAGATCAACCCTTCGACTCGCGAAGGTGCGAGTAGTGAGAGGTGCTAGCATTTAGCCTAGCTAGTGGTCACGCGCGAAAGGCGCTGACAGAAAGGAGATATACCCATTTCGTGATCTTGGGTATCGCGAGATTGGGAAGGAAGAGTCGAGAGTTTCGATTCGTGAACTCATGATATGGCGAGTTGTGACAAGCGCCTTTGGGAATAGGCCTTGGTCATAGCATTGTGGTCACTTGGGAAAGGTGGAGCTCATGCCTAGTGCTATTTGCACAGGGAGCTACCGAAAAGGACCTGTGGACCAAGGCATAGCCCAGGGGGCTAATTGCTGATCAAAGCCTCTTCAACAGTTTGACATTCAGGGTTTGTAGAGATGAAAGTCTCGAATCGCTTATAAAACTGAGTCACGAAATGAGAAAAAGGTGCCTAGTTGTTTGACCTGTGATTAGGATCAACGATCACATGGAGGTGGAAAAAGGGGAGAACTAGCCTGTGCTAAGCCCCGTAGGATTTCGGGGATTCTGACCTTCAAGAATTCAGCGAAAAATCTTCATTTTCGTAGTGGGTCTGTGACACCCCGAGTCCTGGCCATCTTGAATAACTAGATTTGCACCCAACCAAGTGCTTATTATAAGGGTTTAAGGCATTCAAAGTTTTACTCGACTTATACTTGCTAAGGTAGGGTTAGGCGTAAGTTTTTTTTTACTTTTATTTAAACATACATTACTCCCATAAGGTAAGTATCTAAGGGTTGGGGTTAAAATCCTCTAAGCTTGGTAACTTCGTTCAGGGAATCTACTATTCCCTTTTCTTGCTAGCTATGCTAGCACAACAAGGTTTTTGTCAATGACCCTATCTTGCCTATTTAATCAATGTTTAACCCTTCCCTTAATATCATTTTAGTCCTTAAAGAATTGGAACTAATTAATGTAATTACCCCATATGTAAGTTCTTTTAATTAATTGGGTTGCTTGTCATTGATGTCAACCCTTGAAGAAAGTACGGTAGTGAATTCCGGTAGCAAAAAGGTTTGGGTAATGGACCTAAGTTTGTTTTATGTATAATGCTATGAGTTTTGATATATTTGTAGGTAAGACTATTCTAGATGGATATTACATGTCATGCCATTTCTGGCGGTATGTGGAACGTCACATAACTCCTCACGGTTTGAGAGTTATGGCCTTACGAAGTTGATGGACCCTCATATGATTGACTTGAAACCCCAAAAGGGCAAAGGTCAAAGTTCTTGAAACCCTCATATGATTGGTAAGATTCCTTTGATTTTTTTTAATTGTGATGGTATTGGTCATTTTTCTAACAAATGTCCTCATAAGAAAAAGATAAATGATGAAGGTTACTCAAATAGAAAACAAACATATAAAGGCAAAATAACCACAAAGAAAGTTTTCAAGAAAATCTTATGCACCAAAGAAGACATCTCATCATCAGATGAAGATGAAGTTAGTGATAGTGAGATAGAAAGAGTTCTATTCATGGCAGTAGAAGACTTTGATAAATAAGAATTCGAAGAAGAATATGAAGAGGCCGAAGAAGAATATGAAGAGACAAAAGTTGACTACCGAGAAGAATTGTTGTGTGCCATAGAAGTTATCATAAGAGAAAAGAAGAAAAAAAAGAAACTACAAGTGGAATTAGACAAGAAAGAAGACACTTAGGAACTAGAACAAATAATCACAAATTTGAAGCTTCAAATTGAAGAAATTAAAAGAATTGAAGAAGCACTCAAAGAATAGCTAGAAGGAAGAGACAGGTTCATTAGAAATTTGGAAGTAGAAATTGTCACATTAAGAAAGGATCTTCAAAAGAAAAATATACAGAACAACTCAAAAGTTTCGTATCACATTATCAGCAATCAAAAACCTCATCATGACAAGTCTGGACTTGGATACAATCAGACAGAAAAGGGATCAAGCTCCAAAACAACAGAACAAGAAACATATCCAAAAAGCTATGCATAAACAATCAAAGGGGATAGGAAGGTCTACAAAGAAAATTACAGAGACACTCCTCCACCAAGAAGATTCAAATTTCAGAATCAATGACCAACATAAATAGATAGGCCTTAGGAAGAAGAAGGATTCATAAGAGTACCTCTTTTCATAAGATTTTCAACTCCCAGGTATCAAAATATATTTTTTTGTTTATGTTATGCATGTAATAATTTTGGACATAATGATGTGAATTGTAGAGCTAACAACAGGTACATAAACAACTTTGAAAGTCATACGCAAAATGGTTATCCAAGAAGGCCTAGTGAAACACAGAGAAGAAGTTACAATAGGTTTGAATCTTTGATCACTAAAGTGGAATGCTACAAATGTAACAACTTTGGACACATGGACAAAGATTGCAGAATGACAATCCCTCCTAGATAACCACAACAAAACAACAACAATCACATACACGAACTTTAGAAAAGGACATGGATAAGAAAGTATAATCAATATAGCAATGAAGAATGCACAGTCGCTCTACAAGCTAAGCAGAAGAAATGTAGTTGGTATGTTGACAGTGGCTATTCAAAACACATGACAGGTGATAGAGACATGTTTCTTACATTAAGAAAGGAAAGGGATGGATCAGTCTCCTTCGGAAACGATGATTCAACTAAAATCATTGGAAAAGACACAGTCAGAATTGGGAACAAGAATACCAAGGCAGAAAATGTTCTACTAGTAGAAGATATGAAACATAATATTCTAAGTGTGAGTCAAATGTGTGACCAAGGTCATAAAGTTACTTTCAATTCACAAAAGTGAGAGATAAGAAAATAAGGTTCAGGAAAATTGTTTGCAACAACTGCGAGAACTTCAAGCAACATATATGTATTAAGTGAAATTGGAAATGAAAAGTGTTTCCTAGGAAAGGAAGATAAAATTTGGCTATGGCACAAAATAATGGGTCACATACATTTTGATAACATTGTCAAAGTCAACAAAAGGGAAGCAATTAGAAAAATTCCCCAAATCACGAAACCAACCAACACTTTATGCAAGCATTTTCAACAAGGAAAACAAACACAGACCAGGTTTAAATCAAAAGAATATTCAAGGACAAGACCACTAGAAATTGTGCATATTGATCTAGTTGGACCAACTATAACAAAGGGTTTAAAAGGTGAGAAATACTTTATGTTATTATTTGAAGATTATACAAGAATGACTGCAGTTTTCTTTCTCAGGAATAAGTTAGAAGATTTTGAAAACTTCAAGGTCTACAAGGAAATGGTTGAAAATGAAATGGATTCAAAAATCAAATGCTTGAGATATGATAATGGATGAGAGTTCACTTCAAAGGAATTTATGGACTACTACAAAAGACATGGAATAAAAAGATAATTCTCCGTTGCTAGGACACCTCAATATAATGGAGTTGTTGAAAGAAAGAATAGGACAATACAGGAAATGGATCAAACAATGCTAATGGATTCCAAATTGACAAATATATTTTGGACATAGGAAGTGCATACAAAAGTTCACATTCAAAAATAGAGTAATTCTTAGAAACAACACTGACAAAACTCCCTACGAGCTATGGAAAGGAAGACTAGCAAATGTAAAGCTCTTCAGAGTTTTTGGGAGCAAATGCTACATCAAAAGAGAAGATGGCGGAATGGTAAAGTTTGACTCTCGTTTAGACAAAGGAGTACTTGTTGGTTACTCAAGTACAAGGAAAGCATACAAGTGTTACAACCTGATATTGAACAAAGTTGTGGAAAACATCAACGTAACAATTGATGAAACATGTAGACAAGAATTAAAGGAAGAATAAAATGGATCAATGGAACAACTTTATGAAGAAGAAGCAGTATATGAAAAAGAAGAAGAAGGGGAAGATGAAGAGGATCCGACATAAGCAGAAGAGAAATTTTAGAAAATGCCTCCAAAGACACCTAGCAGACGAGTATAGAAGAATCATCCTTCGGATCAGATTATCGGAAACAAAGATGCAGAGGTTGGGACTAGAAGAAGAATCTGTTCACTAGAACAAACACACCTAGAACTCTCATCTACAATTGAGCCAACTTGTTTTGAAGAGGACAACAAGGATGAATTTTGGAATAAGGCCATGGATGAAGAATTGGATCAAATAGAGAAAAATAACACTTGGGAATTGGTTCCAAGACCAAAGGATAAGAATGTGATCGACACAAAGTGGGTATACAGGAATAAATTGAATGAAGATGGACATGTTACAAGGAACATAGCTAGAGTGATATGTAAAGGATATGAATAAGTTGAAGGAATCAAATTTGAAGAGAAATTTTCCCCAGTTTCCAGAATGGAAGCAATTTGATTGCTTTTATCTTATGCATGCTCAAAAAATATTAAAGTGTATCAGATGGACGTAAAATCAACTTTTATGAATGGGGAAATTGAAGAAGAAGTCTACATTGAACAACCAGAAAGATTTCAGTTGTCAGATAACACATATTATGTGTGTAAATTAAAGAAGTCCTTGTATGGTCTAAAACAAGCTCCCAGAGCATGGTACTCTAGACTGGATAAATATATACAATAGATAGGGTTCAGAAAAGGAAGTGCAGACAACAACCTCTACATCAAGCTAAATCAATATAGTATTTTATTAATTGAAGTTTATGTTGATGATATTATTTTTGGAAGTACTGATGACAACTTAAGCCATAAATTTTTAAAGGACATGCATAATGAATTTGAAATGAAATTACTTGGAGAATTATCCTTCTTTCTAGGTCTTTAGATATGTCAAAGAAACCAAGGAATTTTTATTTCTCAAACCAAGTATATTAGAGAAATGCTAAAGAAGTTCGGAATGGAAGATTGCAAACCAGTTATCACTCCCATGCAAACCAGTTTCAAGTTGAGCAAAAATGATGATTCAAATTCTACATATCAAATGAAATACATGTCAATGATTGGTAGCCTACTATATGTGACAACATCCAGACCAGATGTAATGCATGCAGTTGGACAGGCAACATGATTTCAAGTAGCACCAAAGGAATCACATGTATTAGTAGTGAAGAGGATTTTCAGACATCTCAAAGGAACATAAGAGTTTGGATTATGGTATCCAAAAGGAAAGGATCTATCACTTATTTCCTACACATATGCAGATTGGGCAGGTTTCATTGATGACTGACGAAGAACTAGTCGAACAACATTCTACTTGGGTGAGTGTTTAGTATCATGGCTAATCAAGAAACAATCATTAGTATATTTATCTGCAACCGAGGCATAGTATATTGCAGCAACAACATGTTGTACATAGGTTCTATGGATGAAACAAACTCTGATAGATATACAGGTTGAGTATGATGAGCCCATTCCAATCTATTGTGATAATACAAGCACCATAAGTATCTCAAAGACCCTAATGATGCACTCCAAGAAAAAGCACATTCCAATCAAGTATCACTTTCTACGGGAACATATTGTAGAAAAGAACATCAGAGTTGAATATGTGGGTACAAAAGAACAAGTGGCAAATATCTTTACAAAACCACTTCCACGGGAAGCCTTTGAGTATCTTCGCCAGAGACTCAGAGTTATTTCTACTCCAAAATGAATGCTTTTCAATGCTTATCTTATATGTCTTAGATGTACACGAGGAAGCAACATAAAGAGGAAAATTCAGGTTGGGAAATCAGACGAGTCAGTTAGGGGGAGCAACCCTGAATGGAAAAATACCTTTTCCATTGATGACAAAGGGGGAGATATTTTTCAGATGCAGAGAACAGAGGCATGGTTCCAGGGGGAGTGCTGGTAACAAAGATGCATGCATGGTTATAGGGGGAGCATGAGTGATATGATTTTAGTATTGCATCAGAGTGTTTCCATCAATGCCAAAGGGCGAGATTGTTGATTAATTGGGTTGGTTGTCATTTATTTTAACCCTTGAAGAAAATTCGGTGGCGAACTCTGGTAGCACAAAGGTTTGGGTAATGGAACCAAGTTTGTTTAATGTATAATGGTATGAGTTTTGATATATTTGCAGGTAAGACTATTCTATATGGATAGTACATGTCATGCCATTTTTGATGGTATGTGGAATGTCACATAACTCCTCACGGTTTGAGAGTTGTGGCCTTACGAAGTTGAAGGACCCTCATATGATTGGGTTGAAACCCCAAAAGGTCAAAGAAGTCAAAGTGTTTGCAATGAAGAAATTATTTAAATAATAAAGTGAAGTGACAAAGTCAAAGAAGATTATTTAAATAATAAAGTGAAGTTCCAAAGTCAAAGAGGATTATTTAAATAATAAAGTGAAGTGACACAGTCAAAGAGGATTATTTAAATAATAAAGTAAAGTGACAAAATCAAAGAGGATCATTTAAATAATAAAGTGAAGTGACAAATTCAAGGAGGATTATTTAAATAATAAAGTAAATGGAGAACTTTATAATTATGGAAAGTGGTTATAAGAAGGTTAACCCTAAAATGAGGAAAATGGGTTAAGTGGTCAAGTGGAAATTGGATACATGGACAAGTGGCAATTTGGACAAAGTTAGACATAGGTGACTATGTGGACAAAGTGGCTATGTGTACAAAGTGGCCTAGAAGATGCTTCTATGGAAGCTACTTGGAGAGTATAAATAAGAGGCAAGGCTCTCTCATTTTAATCACACTTGAGAATATTGAATATCTATAGGTGACTGAGGTAACCAAAGGATATCTAAGCCAAATATGAGAGGGAAGGTGAAGTAAAGAAGGCCAAAATTCAAGGGAGGATAAATTCTTTTGATGATGCTTTCTAAGGTATGTTATTTACATGTCATCTTACCATTTTCGCAATAAATGTTTTTCTAGAATGATTCACATCGTGAAATTGGGATTGCATTGCAAAAACATATCCAAGTAGTTTTGGTACGAATTTGAACTTGTGATTCGTTGTATTTTTGGATTTACACTCCATGGAATATAGAGTTCATGGCTAGTCCGGAAACTAGTCTAAAGCATGTGTTTTGTGTAAAAATGTCATAACTTATTCATAACATATCCAAATTAACTAAGACCAAATGTGTTGGTTAGAGTACAGTCTGTAGTATTCTGTGTAGAATTTTTAGATCCATACAAAAAATATTCCGTGCAGGGCACGCTCTATAAGTTCGCTCTCTAGAATAAGACAAAATTCAACAAGGTATTCCATTTTTGCCATAACTTCTTTTCTGAGAGGTTCCAAGTAGTGACACCTAGAGAAATTGCATAAAACACACTGAAGAACATTTTGTACTATTTTTATATATTTATTCATTATAGGTACATAGTTATGATTATATCAAGTTAGGGTTGTTGACTAATCCAAAACTAGTCATGTGAGACTAAAGTAAAGTTTGATGAAAATGCTATTCTTTTGTTGTTAAAGTTAAGGAAGGTTTGCAGGTTGAGGTACAGGTTGGTGCATGGTTGATTCACTTGTTTATGGTACAAGTTGATTACAGGTTGGTGCATAGTTGATGCACTTGTTTATGGTACAGGTTGATTACAGGTTGAGGTACAGGTTGATGCATGATTGATACATGGTTCAAGTTATTGGTACAGGTTGTTTGGTCCAGGTTTATTGGTACATGTTTACAATAGTATATCTCACATTGATAGTGTGACAGTGGTTCCATAATTCTATTTATACGTCAGGGCAGTTGGATGAGGCAAGGACATGTGGTTGTAGCTGGAGAACATAGGGGGTTGTAGCCTCCTTCTTGGGTTAGCCAGAGAATTGCAGAGTTGGAGCTTCCCTTAGGTTTTATCTTGAGAAACTAGGGGGTTGGAGCCTCCTTCCAGTTGTAGCTGGAAAACAAAGGAAGTTGGTGCTTCCAATGAATGTAATTCTTCAAGACATATAAGAAAAATCATTCCGTGGTTTTCTCCCGCTTTGGGTTTCCACGTAAAAACACTGGTGTATTGTGTATGTGTATGATTCTTCATTTGTTCATTGTTTATTTACTCTGAAAATATTAGATGATAACACTACATTGATATAACACTTGCATTATATGGTTTAAAAGGGTTAAATTCCTCTATTATTGATTCACCCCCCCTCTCAATAATCCAACAATTGGTATCAGAGATTCAGAAATTAGTTTAACCACTGAAAGGTAGATCATGGAGATAAATAACATATATAAAAATGGAATACCAAAGTTTGATGGAAAAAAAATATTCCTTTTGGAGAATAAGGATGAAGACATATATACAGGCAAAGGGATTTGAAATTTGGCAATCAATTGTAGATGGATACACAACACCATCAGTTTCACTGACAAATGAAAAAGCTATGAAACTCAGTCAGAATAATTCCAAAGCCACAAATGCACTTCTGAATGGTCTTGGAGAATCACTATTCACCAAAGTTGCACATTGCAAAGCTTCAAACTTACAGAGGTCAGTTCGAACAACTAAAGATGAAGGAAGATGAGAACATTGCAGCTTACTTTTTACGAGTCGATGAAACAATAAATGCAATATTTGGATTGAGAGAAGAAATCAAAGAATTTGTAATTGTTCAAAAGGTACTAAGATCTCTTCCTATGAGATTTGACCCTAAGATATCAGCTCTAGAAGAAAGAGAAGATCTAAACTCAATAATCATGGATGAACTACATGGAATATTATTCACAACATATAAAATGAGAACTGAACAGGAAAATTCAGATATAAAAGAAGCATACTTCAAAGAATCCAAAAGGTCAAAGAAAAAAAGAAAGAAAAAAGAAATATAACATAGCAACAATAATGACGTCTCTGAAGATGATGAAGAAGTGGCTAAATTTGTCAGAAGATTGAACAAGGGAACCAACAACAGGTATATAGGTAAGCTTCCTTTGATTTGTTTTAATTGTGATGGTATTGGTCATTTTGATAACAAATCTACTCATAAGAAAAAGATAAATGATGAAGGTTACTCAAATAGAAAACAAACATATAAAGGAAAAATAACCACAAAGAAAGTTTTCAAGAAAAGCTTATGCACCAAAGAAGACATCTCATCATCAGATGAAGATGAAGTCAGTGACATTGAGACAAAAATAGTTCTATTCATGGAAAAATAATATTATGATAAAGAAGACTCCGAAGAAGAATATTAAGAGGTCGAAGAAGAATATGAAGAGGCAGAAGTTGACTATCGAGAAGAATTGTTGTGTGTCATAGAAGTTATCAAAAGAGAAAAGAATAAAAATAAGAAGCTACAAGCAGAACTAGACAAGAAAGAAGACACTTAAGAACTATAAAAAATCATCACAAATTTGAAGGTTCAAATTGAAGAAGACAAAAGAATAGAAGAAGCACTCAAAGAAAAGCTAGAAGGAAGAGATGTGATCATTGGAAATTTGGAAGCAAAAATTGTCACATTAAGAAAGAATATTCAAAATAAAAATATGAAGAACAACTCAAAAGTTTTGAATGGCATTATCAATAGTCAAAAACCTCCTCCACCAAGAAGATTCATATTTCAGAATCAAGGACCAATAGAAATAGATAGGGCTCAATAAGAAGAAGGATTCATAAGAGTACCTCCTTTAAGAAGATATTCAACTCTCAGGTATCAAACTACATTTTTTTTCTTATGTTATGCATGTAATAATTTTGGACATAAAGCTGTGAATTCCAAAGCTAACAACAAGAACATAAACAACTTTGAAAGTCATACGCAAAAGGGTTATCCAAGAAGGCCTAGTGAATCACATAGAAGAAGTTACAACAGGTTTGAATCTTTGAGCACTGAAGTGGAATGCTACAAATGTAACAAATTTGGACACATGGCCAAAGATTGTAGAATGACAGTCCCTCCTAGAGAACCACAACATAAAAACAATAGTCATAGATAGGAACCTCAAAAAAGGACATGGATAAGAAAACATAATCAATATAGCAATGAAGAATGTGCACTCACTCTATAAGATGAGGAGAATAAACATGGTTGGTAATGTTGACAATGGATATTCAAAACACATGACAGGTGAATAGACACATTTATTACATTAAGAAAGGAAAGAGATGGATCAGTCTCCTTCGGAAATGATGATTAAGCTAAAATCATTGGAAAAGGCACAGTCAGAATTGGGAACAAGAATACCAAGGAAAAAAATGTTCTACTAGTAGAAGATATGAAACATAATCTTCTAAGTGTGAGTCAAATGCGTGACCAAGGTCATAAAATTACTTTCGATTCACAAAAGTGCGAGATAAGAAAAAAAGGTTCAGGAAAATTGATTGCAATAGCCGCGAGAACTTCAAGCAACATATATGTATTAAGTGAAATTGGAAATGAAAAGTGTTTCCTAGGAAAGGAAGATGAAAGTTGGCTATGGCACAAAAGAAGGGGTCATATACATTTTGATAACCTTGTCAAATTCAACAAAAGGGAAGCAGTTAGAGAAATGCCCCAGATCATGAAACCAACCAACACTTTATGCAAACATTGTCAACAAGGAAAGCAAACAAAGATTAGGTTTAAATCAAAAGAATATTCAATGACAAGACCACTAGAAATTGTGCATGCTGATCTAGTTGGACCAACTACAACAAAGGGTTTAAAAGGTGAGAAATACTTTATGTTATTAGTTGATGATTATAAAAGAATGTTTGCAGTTTTCTTTCTCGGGAATAAGTCAAAAGATTTTGAAAGCTTCAAGGTCTACAAGGAAATGGTTGAAAATGAAATGGATTCAAAAATCAAATGCTTGAGATCTGATAATGGAGGAGATTTCACTTCAAATTAATTTATGGTCTACTGCAGTAGGCATGGAATAAAAAGACAATTCTTCATTGCTAGGACATCTCAACAGAATGGAGTTGTTGAAATAAAGAACATGACAATATAGAAAATGGCTCGAATAATGCTAATGGATTCCAAATTGACAGATATCTATTGGACACAGGCAGTGCATACAACAATTCACATTCAAAACAAAGTAATTCTTAAAAACAACACTGACAAAACTCCCTACGAGCTATGGAAAGGAAGACCAACAAATGTGAAGCACTTCAGAGTTTTTGGAAGAAAATTCTCCATCAAAAGGGAAGATGGTAGAATGGGAAAGTTTGACTCTCATGTGGACAAAGGAGTACTTGTTGGTTACTCAAGTACAAGGAAAGCATACAAGTGTTACAACCTGAGATTGAACAAAGTTGTGGAAAGAATCAACGTAACAATTGATGAAACAGGTAGACGAGAATTAAAGGAAGAAGAAAATGAATCAATGGAACAACTTTACAAAGAAGAAGCAGAAGATGAAAAACAAGTAGAAGGGGAAGATGAAGAAGATCATACAGAAGCAGAAGAGAAATTTAGCAAGTGCCTCCAAAGAAACATAGCCGACGAGTACAGAAGAATCATTGCTTAGATGAGATTATCGGAAACACAGATGCAGGAGTTGAGACTAGAAGAAGAGTCTGTTCACTAGAACAAACACACCTAGCACTCTCATCTATGATTGAACCAACCTGTTTTGAAGAGGCCAGTAAGGATGAAATTTGGAATAAGGCCATGGATGAAGAATTGGATCAAATAGAGAAAAATAACACTTGGGAATTGGTTCCAAGACTAAAGGATAAGAATGTGATCAGAACAAAGTGGGTATATAGGAATAAATTGAATGAAGATGGACAAGTTACAAGGAACAAAGCTAGATTAGTATGTAAAGGATATGCACAGGTTGAAGGAATCAACTTTGAAGAAACATGTTCCCTAGTTTCCAGAATGTAAGAAATCTGATTACTTTTAGCTTATGCATACTCCAAAAAATATTAAAGTGTATCAGATGGATGTAAAATCAACTTTTCTGAATGGGGAACTTGAAGAAGTCTACATTGAACAACCAGAAGGATTTCAGCTATCAAAGAGCGCGGATTATGTGTGTAAATTAAAGAAGGCCTTGTATGGTATAAAAAAGGCTCCAAGAGCATGGTACTCTAGACTGGATAGATATCTACAATAGGTAGGGTTCAGAAAATGAAGTGTAGATATCAACCTCTACATCAAGGTAACTCAGGATAGTATTTTATTAATTGAAGTTTATGTTGATGATATTATTTTTGGAAGTACCGATGACAGGTTAAGCCAAAAATTTGCAAAGGACATGCAAAATGAATTTGAAATGTCATTACTTGGAGAAATATCCTTCTTTCTGGGTCTTCATATTCGTCAAAGCAACCAAGGAATTTTTATTTCTCAAACAAAGCATATCAGATAAATGCTAAAGAGGTTCGGAATGGAAGATTGCAAACTAGTTATCACTCCCATGCAAACTAGTTGCAAGTTGAGAAAATATGATGATTCAAAGTCTACAGATCAGAGGAAATACACACCAATGATTGGTAGCCTACTATATGTGACAAAATCCATACTAGATGTAATGCAGGCAATTGGACAAGTGGCACAATTTCAAGCAACCCCAAAGGAATCACATGTATTAGTAGTGAAGAGGATTTTTAGATATCTCAAAGGAACAAAAGAGTTTGGATTATGGTATCCAAAAGGAAAGGATCTATCACTTATTTCTTACATAGATGTAGATTGGGCAGGTTTCATTAGTGATTGACAAAGCACTAATGGAACAACATTCTACTTGGGTGAGTGTTTAGTATCATGGCTAAAACAGAAACAATCATCAGTATCTTTATCTATAGCCGAGGCAGAGTATATTACAGAAACAACATGTTGTACACAGGTTCTATGGATGAAACAAACTCTAACATATATACAGGTTGAGTATGATGAGCCTATTCCAATATATTGTGATAATACAAGTGCCATCAATATCTAAAAGAACCCAGTGATGCACTCCAAGACAAAGAACATTCCAATCAAGTATTATTTCTACGCGAACAAGTTGCAGAAAAGAACATCAGAGTTGAATATGTGGGCACAAAATAACAAGTGGAAGACATGTTTACAAAACCACTTCCACAGGAATCCTTTGAGTATCTTCGCCAGAGACTCAGAGTTATTTCTACTCCAGAGTGAATGATTTTGAATGCTTATCTTATATGTCTTATATGTACACAAGGAAGCACCATAAAAAGGATAGTTTAGGTTGGGATATTAGACGAGTCAGTTAGGGGAGCAACCCTGAATGGAGAGATACCTTTTCCATTGATGACAAAGGGGGAGAGATTTATCATATGCAGAGGACAGAGGCATGGTTCCAGGGGGAGCGTTGGTCACAGAGATGCGGACATGGTTCTAGGGGGAGATGAGTGATATGATTTTAGTATTGCATCATAGTGTTTCCATCAATGCCAAAGGGGGATATTGTTGATTAATTGGGTTGGTTTTCATTGATGTCAACCCTTGAAGAAAGTCCAATAGATAATTCCGGTATCACATAGGTTTGGGTAATGGAACCAAGTTTGTTTGATGTATAATGGTATGAGTTTTGATATATTTGCAAGTAAGACTATTCTAGATGGATAGTACATGTCATGCCATTTCCGGTGGTATGTGGAACATCACATTACTCCTCACGGTTTGAGAGTTGTGGCCTTACAAAGTTGAAGGACCCTCATATGATTGGGTTGAAACCTCAAAAGGTCAAATAAATCAAAGTTCTTGCAAAGAAGAAATTATTTAAATAATAAAGTAAAGTGACAAAGTCAAAGAGGATTATTTAAATAATAAAGTGAAGTGACAAAGTCAAAGAGGATTATTTAAATAA
>JZKD02S2056746.1:314491-334587 GCA_000966675.3 Picea glauca | reverse complement strand
GACTATGTGAACAAAGTGGATATGTGGACAAAGTGGCCTATAAGATGCTTCTAAGGAAGCTACTTGGAGAGTATAAATAAGAGGCAAGGCTCTCTCATTTTAGTCACACTTGAGAATATTGAATATCTGCAAGTGATTGAGGTAACCAAAGGATATCTAAGCCGAATTTTAGAGGGAAGGTGAAGTAAATAAGACCGAAATTCAAGGGAGGATAAATTCTTCTGATGATGCTTCCTAAGGTATGTTATTTACAGGTCATCTCACCATTTTCACAATAAAAATTTTTCTAGAATGATTCAGACTGTGAAATTGGGAGGCCATTGAGAAACCATATCAAAGTAGTTGTGGTATGAATTTCAGTTTGTGTGTCGTTGTATTTTTGGAGTTACACTCCATGGAAATTATTGTTTGTGGCTAGTCCTGAAACTAGTCTAAAACAAGTGTTTTAGGTAAAAATGTCATAACTTCTTCATAACATATCCAAATTCAGTAAGACCAAATGTGTTGGTTAGATTACAGTCTTTAGTATTTTGTGTGAAATGTTCAGACCCATACATCAAATATTCCGTGTGGGGAACTCTCTACAAGTTTTCTCTCTAGAATAAGCTAGAATTCAACAAGGTATGCTATTTTTTCTATAATTTATTTTCTGAGAGGTTCCAAGTAGTGACACTTGGATTGCATAAAACACACTAAATAAGATTTTGTACTATTTTTATATCTTTACTCATTATAGGTACATAGTTATGATTATTTCAAGTTAGGGTTGTTGACTAATCCATAACTAGTCATGTGAGACTAAAGTAAAGTTTGATGAAAATGCTAGTCTCTTGTTGTTAAATTTAAGGAAGGTTTGCAGGTTGAGGTATAGGTTGGTGCATGGTTGATGCACTTTTTAATGGTACAAGTTGATTACAGGTTGTTTGGTACAGGTTGGTGAATGGTTGATGCACTTGTTTATGGCTCATGTTGATTACAGTTTGAGGTACAGGTTGATGCATGGTTGATACATGGTTCAGGTTATTGGTACAGGTTGTTTGGTGCAGGTTTATTGGTACAGGTTTACAACAGTATATCTCATAGTGAGAGTGTGACAGTGGTTCCATCTTTATACTTATACGTCATGGTAGTTGGATGGGGCAAGGGCATGTGGTTGCAGCCACCTTACAGTTGTATCTAGAGAACATAAGGGGTTGTAGCCTCCTTTTGGTTGTAGCCAGAGAATTGGGGAGTTGGAGCTTCCCTCAGGTTGTATCCTGAGAAACTAGGGGGTTGGAGCCTCCTTCCAGTTGCAGCTAGAAAACAAAGGAAGTTGGTGCTTACAATGAATGTAATTCTTCAAGACATGTAAGAAAAATCATTCCATGGTTTTCTCCCGCTTTGGGTTTCCACGTAAAAACACTGGTGTACTATGTATGTGTATGATTGTTGATTTTTTCATTGTTTATTTACTGTGCAAATATTGGATGATAATGCTACATTGATATAACACTTGCATTATATGGTTAAAATTGATTAAATTTTTCTATTACTGATTCACCCCCTCTCTCAGTAATCGAACAATTAATAGCCTCCAAGGAGCACAAAATGATAGCTAGCTGGGGTGATGGTGGTGGCGGTGCTGGCATCGATGGTCCTTGCAACAATGTCCCCTGACCTCTATTTCCCTAAGTCCTAGCTATCTTGAATAACTAGATCTGCACCAAACAAAGTGCTTATTATAAGGATTTAAGACATTCAAAGTTTTACTCAACTTATACTTGCTAAGGTAGGGTTAGGCATACATTTTTTTTTAATTTTCTTTAAACATAAATTACTCCCATAAGGTAAGTGGCTAAGGGTTGGGGTTAAAAGCCTATAAGCTTGGTAACTTTGTTCAAGGAAGCTATTATTCCCTTTCCTTGCTAGCTATGCTAGCACAAGGTTTTTGTCAATGACCCTATCTTGCCTATTTAATCAATGTTTAACCCTTCCCTTAATATCATTTTAGTCCTTAAAGAATTGGAACTAATTAATGTAATTACCCCATATGTAAGTTCCTCACCCTTTTTTTAGCTTGTTGGAAAATTTTATTTTATTATTAATTATTATAATAATAATAATAACAAAATAAAATACCAAAATTATTTTAATTAATGTATGTATACAATGATGATAATAAAAATATTATATATACTTTTTTTCAATAAAATAAAAAAAATAATAAAAATTTATAATAATTAAAAGAAATAAATTATATAATATATATATATATATATATATATATATATATATATATATATATATATATATATATATATATATATATATATATATAATGAAAAATGAAAAAATAATAATTAAAGGAACTGAGTAGGTAATGTGGAGCCTCGCATGAGGCTCACGTGCCTCCCACTCCCCATTCAAGGAAGACAACCTTAGCCCACCTCTTGTTTTCCCACTCAATTCGCTAGGGTTTGGCTATGGAATCTCTTCTAGCTCGAGGGTTAGAGTGATACACCGAATCGAGTAATGGAGGGAGCATAGGGATAAATGGTGATGAGCTTCGAAGTATGCCCGCAAGGAGCAAGCTGCGACAACAACATAATTATGATGGATATAAACTTTAAGTTAAATGAAATGCTTGTGGGAGGAGTTGCAATAGATGCAACATGAGTTCATATACCAGATGAAACTTTGGCTTGTTGCAAACAATTAGATGCAATGCTTATTACATCTATTAGCAGGTATAAATGGGACAATAATGAGTGCCATTTGAGGCCAGAAAGTGGGTTGCTTAGACTTTGTTCTGGACTTGGCGTATTTTCTAATTTACGACCTACTATTGTTTTACGTGCCTACAACTCAGTGAAATGTATGCGACCATAGAAAACCCTTGGGTGATGCTATGTGCACAAATTATGGAATCGTGGGATTTCTCCTTGTCGCCTTTTTTGGGTGCTCTCTTGCGACTCAGCGTTAAGTGGTTGACACTTGATGGGTTGGCTCTCAGTTGTATGCTTCGATATTGGGTTCGATGAGTAGTGCATGGCCTTGGATCCTTCGTGGGTTCTGTTAGCACCAGAAGTCACCTCTGGATTGCGGCAAAAGTAAGCCCAGTACCGATCAATTTATATGTCACGGTTGGTTTTAAAGAGGTCAAATGGGTGCATACTCAATGATAATAATGTTCTAACTCAAAAACCTGGACTAGCATGAACAAGCATTTGAGGTCTGGAATCAACTTCAATCAGTAAGTTGGAGTAAGGGTGAATAGAGGGAAGACTTTGGTGAGGAGAGTGTAGAGGTCTGTCATGGACATCAGGTCTTCCAGTAGCCTAAGGAGGAAAAACTTAAACACAAGATCCTCTTGAATTCAAATCTCAAAGAAACTGAAATAAATTATAACAACACTATAATCAAACATCATCATAATAAAGTTACAACAATTCACGTGAATCAGTCATTTATGAACTCTCTCAGTATCAGAGGAAAAAAAGATGGAGTAAGAAAGATGATTTAGATTAACCAAGATGTCTCAAAAACAAATACATAACCAGAGAACCAATGTTCTTCATAAAAATATTAAAATAGCAAGGAGCCTCACTCAACCATTCCCCCCTAACAAGATATCAAAACTACATACATATACTCAAAAATTCACCCAACAGAGGCGTGCTCGAGCTTCTCGTCCAATGCCATACATCTATGTCTTTTCGGTTAGACTACATATGTAGTTCTGCTGTCAGACGAAAGCTCAGACTGCCTGAGCTATCCGACCATTTTGATCTTTTATTCATGGGGTAGACGATGTTTCAACCACCACCCTTTCTTTCAATAACTACTTCATTGAGATCAGGACGAGAACAAGTCAACTTAGCACCTGGAAAATGTGACAATGGTTTCATTTTGTAACTACCATGGGGGTCTTCGGCCTTCGGCATAGCTCATGAAAAATTTGTTCCCTCCTTCACACTTCCAAATTTTCGGGTGCCAACTTCTTCCCCACCACACTCTTATTGTATGCGACCTCATGCCATGACCCATCGCTTATCTCCATAGGCGCGTTGGGACTTCGCTTCTCGGGGATTTGGGGCGCTGCTTCCTATAAAATTTCGATTTGTGAAATCGTGAATCTGCTGATTCCGTAGTCATGTGCCCCTTTGGTTTGGACGACCTAGATCTACTTCACATTTTGGGACTTGGGGTGCGGGGGGGGTGCCTTCCTCACTTCAAAATTTGTGAACTCCTGAATTGGATCTTAGTGAGTGCTAGCTCCCCTTTGATATGTGTGCGCTTAGAAAAATGCACCTCGACTTTGGATGACACACATTTGTGGGTTTTTAAGCCCCATTCTTTTGCATTTTGTCACCCAAGGGCCAAATCCAAAGAAAAAACACCCCCTTGCAAGAATATGTGATAACATTAGGCTCCATGGGGGATAGAGTCCTCTCTGCGAGGCTCTAAGTACTCCTTTTGCAATTCCAATCGCCTTTTTCATTGGGCTGTGGAGTCAAGCTCAAAACACCCTAATAAGGAATACATGCCAGTAAGTAAAAATGAAAATAAACACACATGCTACAAGGAGATTATTTATGTACAGTCCTAAACTAATTTAATTTTTACACAGTGCTAGGTGAAAACAAACTTCCACCATAGCCATTCAAGCAACTTCCTAGCTGCAAATTTGTTTATTCTGTCAATGATTAATAAAAGATAATGCAACTGTGACAACATAATGGTTACATCCTTCAAATTTCCTCCTAATGTCGAGGTCAGGATAAGCTGGGAAGATTCAAAACATGAAGGAAATACAACTCCATGTATTCCTCCACAGGCTCATAGGATAAGTGACAAACTACAAAAAATTTGCAATAGGTAGCCTGATTTGTCTTGCAGATTTTCACACCAGGCTGAATGTCTCTGGAAAGCATAGGTGGGTGAGAGGCCAGTGCAGGCTGACTGATATCAGGAAATGTCCACTCACTAGTAAGCTTTGGATAGGAGATAGACTGCCCCTTCTATTGCTCCTCTTCTTCTTCATGGCTCTCCCAAGGGTTAGATTCATAATCGTCATAAACATGAACCGTGGGAAATATCTTCTCTTCAAACTACTACTCAACATCTTCTGCAGGCCCAGGATGGGTGATTTCCTCATGATAATTTTCGTTAATGAATAGAGGACAGGGCTCTGTTGTATGTTCTTGGAAATCCTGCATATCCAACTTAGAACTTGATTCATAGCTGTCATATACAGGTCGGATGCTCCCCATGCTGTCAAAATGTGATGTAGGGATCTGCTTCTCTTTATCTGAATAATCATCAAAGCTGGGTGAGCACAAAACTCCTCCATCTTGCAAAAATGGAACGATCTCTTGATCCTTCTTTTCAATCCCAAATGTAAACACATCATGAGAAATCTCGTGAAGAAAAAGAGAACAATCCTCTTCCACAATGGCTTCTTCCTTTAAATATGAGACAACAGGCTCATCGGGAGCAGAAACTAATGCCTCTACAACTATGAAATCTTTAACACTACTATCATCAGTAGGGATTCCAAGAACATCTGTGTCAAGGACTAGAAAATCCTCTCCGCTCCCTTCAAACGAGCAACAAGCACGTTCTTCCTTAAGTTTTTCTAATTCTACAGAAAGTGCTTTTACCTGCTCCATAAACTCAACCAGGGCATCTTCTTCCTCATAAATTTCATAAGATACCTCCATATCTGGAACATAACCTTTATATCCCTCGCAAAAACTATAACAAATTAACTCAGAGGAATAGTACCTTTGACAATGCTTTTTAAAATCTACATGAAACTGTTCCAGGGAGGAGATGCTAGCAGGGGGAAAGGATCGATACCACTCATGGGCATCCCCATCCAATGAGAACATGAACATCTTCAAAAATACATATTCATGATGTATCTTCTACTGATGCATGAGTTCATGAAACTCACGGAGATCCCAAGTAGGGTTTTCCTCTTTACACTCTTTAAATATGGGCAAATAATCAACCCATTCATCTAGAGTAGGAACAACATTGGGAAAACCAGGAACAACAGAGAAATTAAAGGGAGAAAACCTTCAAGCCAAGATCTTTTCCATTTTGAACTAGTGGAGTCACCAATCGATCCCTTAACCATGGAGTCACCAGGTGAATGATATGCAGAATGAGTGTGTCTGGTCTTTGGTCACCATCAAAGACTAGATCTGAGCGTTGCATTCTCCCAGGGGCTATAGTTGTAGCTGGAGGCAGCCACATTGAAAAAGTGGAGTCGCCTCAGTGGATTCTCTAGGTGTAAGCACAATCTTCAATGGTTCTGATATCTGATGCACCCTCAGAATAAGAAGCTCATTGTCGTTCTACCCAGGGAAAGGTCTTCAATTTCATCCTCGACAATGGTGCTAGAAATGTTAGCACCAGAAGTCACCTCTGGATTGTGACAAAGGTAAGACCAATACCCATTAGTTTATATGTCACGATTGGTTTTAAAGAGGTCAAATGGGCGTAGACTCAATGATAATAATGTTCTAACTCAGAAATATGGACTAGCATGCACAAGCATTTGAGGTCTAGAATCAACTTCAGTCAGTCAGTTGGAGTAAGGGTGAATAGAGGGAAGACTTTGGTGAGGAGAGTGTATAGTTTTTCCGTGGACATCAAGTCTTCCAACAACCTAAGGAGGAAAAACTCAAACACGATATTCTCTTGAATTCAAATCTCAAAGAAACTGAAAGAAATTATAACAACACTATAATCAAACATCATCATAATACAGTTACAACAATTCATGTGAATCAATCATTCATGAACTCTCTCAGTATAAGAGGCAAATAAGATGGAGCAAGAAATATGACTTAGATTAACCAATATGTCTCAAAAACAAATACATAACCAGAGAACCAGTGTTCTTCATAAAAATATTACAATAGCAGGGAGCCTTGCTCAACCATTACCCCCTAAAAAAATATCAAAACTACATACATATACTCAAAACATCGCCCATCAGAGGCATGCTCAAGCTTCATGTCCAATGCCATACATCTATGTATTTTCGGTTAGACTGTATATGCAGTTCTGTTGTCAGACACAAGCTCAGACTTCCTGAGCTGTTCGACTGTTATGATCTTTCATTCATGGGGGAGACGATGTTTCAACCACCAACCCTGCTTTCACTAATTGCTTCATCGAGATCAGGATGGGCACAAGTCAACTTGGCACTTGGAAAAGATGACGATGGTCTCATTCTACAACTACCACAAGGGGGTCTTCAGCCTTTGGTGCTGCTCATGCAAAATTTACGCCCACCTACATGCTTCTAAAGTTTCGGGTGCCAACTTCTTCCCCACCACTCTCTTCTTGTATGCAACTTCGGGCCATGACCCATCGCTTATCTGCACATGCACTTCTGGACTTTGCTTCTCGGGGAGTCGGGGCACTACTTCCTGTAAAACTTTTGATTCACGAAATCATGAATCTGCTGATTCCGGAACCACGTGCCCCTCTAGTTTGGACGGCCCAGATCTACTTTGCATTTCGGGACTCGGGGGGGGGGTGGGGGGGTTGTGCCTTCCTCACTTCAAAATTCCCAAACTCCTGAACTGGACTTAGCGAGTGCTAGCTCCCCTCCAACATGTGTGCACCTTAGCACAACACGCCCTGACTTTGGATGACACACATTTGTGGGTTTTTAAGCCCCCTTCTTTCACATTTTGTGACCCAAGGGACAAATCCAAAGAAAAAACATCCCCCTGCAAGAATATGTGATAACAGGTTCTTCCTCCTTGGCACCTTAGCGTTTCTCTTTGTTACTTTGCATACGATGTGGATTTGGTTCTGTTTGTCCCAAGATCATGCCCACTAACCCTTTCCATAGGGATAATAACAACATGCTCATCATGGATTTGGGCATGTTATCCACCACAAATCTCACCATCCACTTCAATGACTAGGATGTGAGAGTCCCTCTGGTTCATTCCTGCGACCTAGCAGTGGGCCTTCCTAGGTTTCATTCACGCGAAATGGCTATGGACCTCCAGGGAATTCATTCCTGTGACCTGGAGGTGAGATCGTTCTTCCATGGGGGCAGGTCGTGAGGGATTTTACCAAGGAAAATCCTAAATTTTGGATCGCGATCCATAATGGTTATGTCGTTTTGGTCCATGTGAATGCCAACGACAAGTTACAACAATGGGTAATGGATGAGGTGTACAACACCAAAGTGAAGGATGAGGCTAGTTGTCCTTCATTTTCTCTGGGGAATAAGGAAACTAGTAAGGTCCTAAATCATGGACTTGAAGAAACCCAACAAGTAAGAAATTTGTTTGTTTTTTTTAGACATATCTGAGATTAAAACAGTACACAATTTTTTCATAAAGATGATGGAAACATTTGTATGTCTGGTAGGTGGGTAAGAAAATCCGCGCATTTTTTTTGTTTTTTGTTTTTGTCTTCAACAGGTCGTGTATGTACCATTAGCCGTTTGTATCAAGGTTTTTGGAATCTGTTCAGACGTGTGCATCATTCTTCATTCCAACTCATCTTGACAACTTTTTTACTCTTTAGGTACATGAATAAATAAAATGGGGTGGTTATTTTGTTGTATACACGTGGAACTGTCACAAGTGGCTACGAAGGAGACATTTGGATGCTTTAATGAAGTTATTGAACCAAGATGCCACTGTCTGCCTTGGATTTTGGGGAAAAACATTGGAGGTCATATTTCCTTATGTGCACAAAAGATGGATGTGTGATGTGAGACAAGGACAAAGGATAAGGCATTTTTTATTGTAATTGCACCTATGCAATAGCGTGCCATTTTAGAGAAAGAAGTGGATGATTTTTATAAGCTTGACAATACAAGGGAGCATATCCAAGCTTATGTATTTGATTTCATTTGATACCTACTTTATCTATAAGACCTATTCTAATCAAACCAAAATGAAAGCTGAAAGTAATAAGGATTTAGTCAAATGTTTCGATCTGTAGGTGTAGACTTCATTATAGTTTTCTATACAATTTGTTGTTAATTTGAAGTCTGATCATTATTACTTCTCTGTATTTCTTACAGGTGAAGTTTCCTATAGGTGATATCTCTTACAAGAACAGGAGGTTGGAACAAGGGATGGGAGGGTGTGAAATATCTACACGACTCTCTTTATTGCTACATTCCTTCCTATTTCATGGTCATTTTAGAGTTATAATCTAGGTTGTTTAAGGGTTGTAAGTAAAAGGGTTTCAAGGCTGGTGTTTTCAGGGTTGTGGGTGTGTGAGACCTAGGTTTCAATTTTGAAACTGGGCTCTGATACCATATGTAAGACCCATTCCCTGGGATTCATAACTTAAAGTACAATTGTAATTAGATACCATGTGTAAGTATTGATAATAAATTTATTAACAAAAATTTCCAAGAATTTAATTCTTATATTTCACATCGAGAACAAAATATCAATATTTATAACTTTATTAAAACAACATAGTAGACTAGTAAAATACCTCTTGAAGATGAAGCCCTTTGAGATGAAGGACTTTGAGTTGTTGAAGAGTCTGATACCAAAATCTTGAAACTAAAATTTCTTGAAACTCTTACCTCCCAGCGAGCTAGGAACAAAGCCTCTTCGGCTCCCTAGCTCCCATCAATTAGATTTCCTAGCCCCCGAGCCCAAAATCCTAGCAACACCAGTGCCCTAGTAAAAATCCCCAAAGAAATGTTTTCCTTCCATTCTGCTCCTCTTTCTCCCAATATCCCCCCCCACAAAAAATATCCTTTTCCAAGTCCCCTCCCCTCTTCCTTGTCCTCCTCTCTCGAATCCCCCTTCTTGATTCAATTCCCAACTTCCTTATCCTCTCCTTAATTCCCTCACCTACTTTTAAATAACAAAATAAAAAAATGATTCAAATATAGTTATTTCAATAATTAATTTAATTAACTTAACAAATTATGATCATTAAGAAATCAAATTGGGCTATTAAAAAATACATGAATATAAAAAATAACTTGTACCTTGAAGGGGGTGACACCTGTCAAATGACGACTTGATGAAGATGCGTCAAATGTTGGTAGTCGTCAAAGGATCTAGGAAAAATGATCCATCATCTCATTCCTTTGTCACATGAGGGATTCCTTGAGAAACAATTTAATAAGATATCCTACTCCATTATCTCTCTTTTCTTCCACCATGGGAGGTCGTTGGGGTCTGTGAGGATGGTCCTGCAAAGAATCAAATAGTTTGAGTCCCAACTCTTTATACCTTGAACTAGTCACGGACATACACAAAGAAACAAATAAAGAGTAGACCACTCTGATACCATTGATACAGATTTATTAATGGAATGAAATGAAATACATAGTTATAACAAAAACATAGAGATATAATGAAAATTGACTTCTATTAATAAATGAAATGTGCTGAATTGTAAAAAAATGTATAATGAAACAAACTTGTTCGAATGGTGGTAGCTGATCTCTGACAAGATATCTGAAGGCTACGTGCATTCACCAATGTGCCTGCCAATGAGGTCGAAAGGCCTTTTTATCATAAGGAATAAATGAGGAAACCCTAAATTTCCAAAAACCTAACCCTAGGAGATGAAACACCAAAAGGCTTGTGGGCCCCGATGGGGTTAGTTAGTATGGCAACTTCTCGGGGTCGTAAATTTTTCATATGATCTCCATTTGGCGTGCTCGATAGCCCATTGGAAAGGTCTATTTGATAAGTACACATTTTGGTGAGCTCATAGTTTCCTTAGACTATCATCTGGGCACTGTTGTGCTCAAAAAAGACTATTTAGGGCCTCAAAATGACCCCAAAATTTCAGGACCCAAAAAAGTATAGAAAAACTGCCAAAATGGAAAACTGTGCTTTGAGCCAATGGAATAGGTGGGTGGCCACTGATATATACCTGGGATCAACATGAAAGTAAATATAGAAAAACAAATTAATTTGGTAATTATTGGAACATATTATAGAAAAAACATATTTAATAATAATGCATTTTAAATGATTCTTTTTTGTTATCGTAAGTTTTTTCTATTGCAAGTCGCACGAGTCTCATTGACCATGGATCTGGAAATGATTCCTGTAGTTTACATATAACTTGATTCTTGGAGTCACTAGATTTATTTTTGTATTGTAAGTGGAAAGCATGTCTAGACGTTCTTTCCACTATATCCCTCCAAGATATGTAAAACTATTTGCCCCTATTATTAACCTCAAGCACCACTCCAGATGAATTGATGACCGAGCCGTCATCATCATTTATATACTTAATAATTTTTGTCCTCTTAGGATGATATTCGATTCCCTCGCTATCGTTCCTTTCATAACATTAAGAAAATGTGAAATTGAGTGTTTAAAACTTGTTAGCGATTAATGTAAAGAAATTAATTTTTAGTAAAAAGTCAAATAAAAACTTCATGTTGATTACCTTTCAATCCACGTATTTCCTCTCTTTGCAACATTTCCATAAAAAAATTACACTCTTTTGCACTCAATTTCGAACAATCTTATCGATTTTATTCAAGTTTTTTCTCTACATGACACACATTAACCAATACACATAATTAATTTAAAATTACAAATATTTCAAATATATTAAATTTTTAACAAAACTTAAATAACTTGACTTCCTTTCTTGTTGGGATGAGCTACCATCGCGTGTGCTGGAATAAGATGTTTTCCTTGAACTCCTGTCAACCATCTTGTATAAAAAAAATCAGGAATTATTAGAAATATAAATTATGTAATTTTTATACAATCTAGTATTTTAGTGTGCGGTATTAAACAAAATGCCCCAAGGTGTCAAACACATATAAAGACCAGTGAAAACTATTAGTCATTGCACACCACTAACTTGTACACATATGATACTAAAATAAATAATATTTATATTTTTGACTAATCAGTGCTTTTGGAAAATATATTCACCCCAATGTACTTTTTGTACAATGAGCACTAGGGCAATTTTCCTGTACAGTCCGCACCATGTACCATGGAAATGTTTTCTGATAAAATCAATGACATGGATAGGGTTTGGGATATGATACAATGAGTGGAACCAATGCAAAGGATACCAAACTCCCCATATATAACTAAATAAACCCTATAAAAATCTGTTGCTTAAAAAAATAAAATTTGCGTATAAATATAGAGAGGGGAACCAAAAGAAACAACAAGAAAGCTAAGGATTCCAATATCAGAGGTAACTATGAAACCCTTTTTTTCTTAACATGCATTGAAAATAGTTTGAATGAAATAGATAAAGATTGAAATGATTAGTAGAATGAAATCACATACCTGAAGTTTCTCTTTGTAGATTTGTATGTGCCCTACAGTCCCTTCCAAATTTGGCTCTTCCAAAAAATATACCCACTCCAAAGTCTTTGGTGGTAATCTCTCTTCCACAAATATTCCCTCTAAATTATGCCAAAAAAATGGAATAATGAACAGTATTTTAATTTATAAACAAACACATTTCAAAAAATGAAATTCTCGCTCTTTTTTTCGTTGTGTTTTTTCACTATATATACCATACCGGTGCACTACAAAGTGCACCGATACACTTTGTATATAAAAACACTTAATAAAATACATATTTAAAAAATTAAATTTATCGTCAAATCGGTGTGCCACATAGGTTAATGTGCCCTAGTGCATATATACTTAAACACACTCTGATACCAATTTTATCGAAAAAATAGAAATGCAAACCTTCACAATTAAAATTTATGGATATTTTACTTGTAGAGGCTCTAACGAAGGTCAAAGTTCTATGCATTTCATATTGTAGTGCATCGGTGCATGCACCAGTGAATAAGAAAATAATTAAAATCACCGATAATTTTTAATATCAAATTCATGCATGTATTGATGATGGTTTTGGCTCAAATGCAAGGAAAATAAGGTTATAATATAAAATGGCTAATTCTTCAAGTTCCAGCTCATTCCATATCGTTGCAATATTGCTAACTTCTCCCCCACAGTTTGAAGTAAGTATAGATTTTATTTATAATTCATTTATATGATTGAATATATGTTATTTATGCACGTGCATTTGAATAACTGTTCGTTGAATATCATAATTCAGGATCGATTTCATATGCACAAGATATTCAACGAGCATAAAAATTCCACAAGATCTTATCAGGAGAAAGATACCACAGACAAATGTTTGATGAAAATGGACAACTGATTTACCCTACCAACTGTAACATGCCATCTTCCAGTGACCTGCAACATGGGTCAATGGTATTACACCATGAATTGGATCTCTTTTATGACACACCAATAGTATGTTGTTGTTCAGAATTTAAAAGGTTGAAGAAGAACCCTCGATGTGTCACATTGTCCCATTATATTAATGATTGACTACCCAAAGTTGATGGTCTAATACATTCCATTGCAGTGAAGAATCCAATAAGTGATATAGAAAAGACACATAGGAACACTTCCATATACACCATTTTTGAAAAGTTGGAAGCCATATCAACTATGTTTCATCCTAAATTGTCCAACCCATCTCCTTCTATTGAGTCAACGTAGAGTTCTTATAGTGAGACAAAGTATGATATCAATACTATCCAAAACATCTCTACTAGGAGATCCAAAAAGTTGTATGAGCTAAGAGCAAAATTGTCCAAGTACACACCAAAGTTTGTTCAATTGTTGGAAGGTAGTGATGACTTCCCTCTTCCAATCCATTTGCAAAGTAAATACCAAACCTTTTATAACCAAGATTTGTACGATGCTTGGTTATCTTCCATGTCTGTTCCTAATGCTAGAACCAAATTCACTTTTTGTGGTAATAGTTATATGATTGCCAAGTCTAAAACAGGTTTTGAAAATCTTGAGTTGTTTATCCTTTCACAGGTATTGGTTCCTCCCAAAACAATCAGTGGTACTTATGCCATTTTGTGGTCCTATTTATAGTCGATCTGATTACTTGAATATTGTTGAATACAAACATAGTATTTCCATGTTTGTATGTGCATGAATGGTTATGCTTCTGGAAACTTTAACATGAAAAACTTGTTATATATCGACGATCATCCACAAAATCATGGGAACATTGTAAGGTTCATACATAGTTGTAGGTCTTCATTATTTAGTAAAATTGTTCCTTTGAGGAACACTCTAATGATAAAGAGTTCTTTATGAAAAGGAAGACATCTAGATTTGTTGTTGTGCATTCAATACATAGTTTTTCTCCTGGTGATGATTTGTTAATAAACTATAAATTTCATAGATCAATAATCACTTGTTAAAAATGACTTGCATTGGGTCTACCTTTAGACATCCACTTGAGGCGTAAGAAAAAGATGATTTATTCACTGCATTTTTGGATTTTCAATGGTGCTTAATGTAAATGATTTGCTTAATCCAAGATTTGTTTTATAAAGTGGTTCATTGCATGTTACAATCATTACATCAAATATGGGGACTAGGCTCCCTATAACATCTACACATGGACTTTTGTTTATTTATTTTTATTGAGTTTGCTTAGTATTTTTTGTATTTTTAAATATTAATATAAAATGAATTTAATTTAATATTATTTTAACCTTAACAAATTAATTAATTTCTTTAATAACCAAATCTAATACTTACATTTCCTTACAAGGAGATTCATAAAGTTGGTGGTGGAACAAGAAATCATAAAGTTATTTAAAGCAAAATGTGTATATATAAATTCATTATTATTAATGATTTGATTTTCATAATTAAAATTCATTATTATTAATTATTCCGTTTTCATATTTAGTAATTATGAATATAATATATATTTTTTAAATATAACAATTATAAATTTAATTATGAACAATTATTATAATGTTATCAGCAAAATAAATGCAAAAATAAAATTTCATAAGTGTAATTTTTCTTTGTAAACATGTTTAATCAACATATTATATCTTGCTAGATAACAAACAATTCATCTTGAAGAAGAATTAAACATTACATGGCATTAATGGTCATAAGTTTTTGCAATTACAATCCAAAGTAAATGATTTTATAAAACTAAAGTTAAACATTATATGACAACTCTAAATTCTAATAAGTGATACATCTTAAATTTAATTTAAAAACAAAGAAATCACCATCGTACTTATAATACATTTTATAAATCAAACAACAAAAACATCAAAATGATTTGAAAAAACACAATATACATGTGTGCTATACTGTTTATAGTGCACCCACATGATTCAAAACACAATTGTGCAGTTGTTATGTAAAAATGCATTGAGAAACATTTCAATTGAAAAAGTACGTATGGAAATTTCCATAATTAAAGTTTTACGTAGGTTGTGCTTTAAAGAGGCAATCACTCTTCTGTGTCTCTCATAATGTATCGCATAGACTTGATCCTCGACCACTTCCTCAGTGCTCAGCCTCAAATCTCCTCCTCCACGAGCCACTTGAATTTGTCCAAGATACCCTCCTCATCATTCTTGTAGCCATAATATGAATTGGTGTTGATTCACTTGTAAATTTCATACCTACACCTCTTCTTATTTTCCTCGAGTGGGCTTATTGAATATCTCTTTAAGGATGGGGAGAAATTTTGTATTCCCAAAGTATCTGTCACTGGGGCCCTTGCCAGTGGCACTGGGAACATCAACTTCGTTCCCTTCCAAGTCTGTCATCTTGGCCTCTAATTTGGCATAATTAGGACTGCCAAGCTCTACGATTAGAGCTTCCAAGTGCCCCTTTCCCTGATCAACAAGAAATGACCCTGGTGGATGTATTAATTATAATACCATGTCAACCTCAAGAATGACCTAAGGTCCATATTGTATATTTAATATAGGTTAAGAATCACATTTGGAAAAATAATTGATGATCCATAAGCTTTGTTAGCATGCCTTATTGCTAAATATTAAGTGTTTCCTTGGCCTAAACTTGCTCCTCCATGAGATCCTCAGCCATGTACTTACTAAGAAGCTCATTTTTATTCTTCTCCACAACCATACACTCAATCAATTTCTCATATGGAAGGGGCACATCAGAAATAAACTCTCGCTCTCTCTATTGTTGGTTTCCCTTATCCCGCTCTCCCATTTCTTCTACCACATCCTACTCTTCCTCAAATAGGACCAAATTAATGGTAACTACCTCCCCGCTCTTGATCATCAACCTTAACTCCCTCTAGATAGACTGGATCCTCTGCCACTCCCTTAGCACCTTGACCCATATCTCTTATTGTGTGGGCTGCTCAACTTCGTCCAAGATAATGTTCTTGTCATCCTTATCGCCATAACAACCGGAATCAATTCACTTGTAAATCGTAAACCTAGACCTCCTCTTCTTTTCCTCGAGGGGCTTATCGAATATCTCTTTAACATTGGGGAGTACTTTCCTAGCCCCACTTGTACAGTTTATTTTTGGAAGATGGTATGTTACAATATTCCAATAACCAATTGTATAAGTGGGGCTACAAAATTCGTCCTCGATGTCAAAAAGTTATTCGATAAGCCCCCCAAGGAGAAGAAGAGGAGGTTTAGGTATGAAATTTACAAGAAAATTAAAGTCATTTATTATGGCTACAAGTATGATGAGAACAATATATTGGAGAAAGTTGAGTGGCCCGTAGAGGAGGAGATGCAGGACAAAGCGTTGAGGGATTGGAAGAGGAGGATGTGGAAAAATAAATGGGAGAGTAGGACAAGGGAAACCAACAATAGAGAGAGAGAGAGAGTTTGTTGTCCATGTTCCCCTTCTAGATGAGAAAGTGATAGAGTGCATGGTTGTGGAGAATAATAAGCATGATATTCTTAGTAAGTACATGCATTAATATCTCGTGGAGGAGTAGGCTAAGGCCAATGAAATGCTTAATATTTAGCGATAAGGCAAACTGGAAAAGATTATGGATCATCAATTGTTTTTCCAAACATGCTTATTAAATTCTATTAAATATACAATATGGCCTTAGGTAATTCTTGATGTTGACACAACGTTATAATTAATACATACACTAGGGTATTTTATTACTGATTAGGGAAAAGGGTCACTTTGAAGCTCTTATCGTAGAGATTGGCAGTCCTAATTATGCCAAAGTAGGGGCCAATATGACAGAGTTGGAAGGGATTGAAGTTGATGTGCTTGGTGCCACTGGCAAGGGCACCGATTACAAATACTTCATGGAAATGAAATTCCTCCCCATCCTCAAAGAGATATTCGAGAATCCCCCTCGAGGTGAAGAAGAGGAGGCGTGGGTATGCGATTTACAAGCAAATTGACGCCAATTCATATTATGGCTACAAAAATGACAAGGATGATATTTTGGAGAAATTTGAGAAGATTGCAAAGGAGGAGATGCAAGGCAAAGCACTGAGGAATTTACAGAGGATTGATTTCATGTGCGAAATTATGAGAGGAACTGAAGAGTGACCTCTGTTTTTTCCTCCGCAAAGAAAAACCTCCACAAAATTTAAATATGGAGGTTTGCATATGTAATTTATGAATTAAATTGTTTTTCTTTTGGATGTTGTTGATGCTACTACTACACTCGTCATCGTCATTGTATCTAATTGACATAGACTTATTTTTAGGCACATATATATAGATAAAACAAATTTGAATTATAAAACACAAACATATATAATTAATTTGTATTTATAAAAAATTGAAAGCAATTTCTGTTTGCAAACAAAAAGTGAAAAAGTAACCAGTGCTATTCAAAATATAATAAGCACTGCTATCGGTTCTCTATTGCAGACATAAGGCACTACACAATGATTTGTTAATTATTAGTAGAGCACCAATATCTATAGTGGTGCATTGTGTTATATAGCACATCAGTTACCAGTTATCATACAAAACACACCGCGATGCCATTTTACATATGAAATTTGTAACACGGTGTGGTTGGTTCTATGGAACACACCGCTTTAATAGAATTTTTAACTGTTAAACCAAACGATGTTCTTTGTTAAATGAAAATTACCGATGTTCTTGGAGCACTAGACACTTTTTAATGGTGCATTGTATTTTATGACACACTTGTAACAATTGTGTTTTAAAAGACGCACCGCTATGATAATTTTTTAAATATTTGTCATGGTGAAAATCCGTTAACAACATTGATGCAACTCTATTAACAACATCAATGCGTTGTGGTGAATTTAACACATTGATGATCCATTTTTAGCTTTGTTTGTGTTGCTACCATTTCTTTTGTCTTATAATGCATTGGTAATGGGGTGTCCCATAAAATGAACCTCTATGGTAAATTATTATGTATTTTTCTCGTTGACTTGCAGTACACAACACTGGTGAGTTTTATGTATTTGACGCATCACCAAGCAAATATTTTGTAACAAAAAATTGGGTGGTGCATTCGATTAATAGAATGCACTGGTGCATTTATCTTAATTGGCGCACCACCAAGGATCTTAGCGGTGCTTAGCATAAGATGAATTGCACTGATAATTTGTGAAATTTTTTTCCTGTGACGTGCTCTTTACGACACCGATGCATTTGTTGGACCTATGGGAACCGCTAGGTTAAATTGTTTTATCACAACGTAAGAGGTGCAATGTGTTAATGATAACACACAGGTGTTGCTATGATATTGGAGCACTGAAGTTTTGTTCATTGGTGCTTTTTGAAGAATAGAGAACTACTCATAGGGCATCCAATGGGATGGATCACTATGCCAAGTCGGTTAATATTTGTCCCGGTGCAGTTCAATAAACAACACCAGTACATTTAATTAAAATGGTTGCACAACTACATTAAATTTTATGGATTGTAAAGTTAGCGTGCTTAACTAAATGTAACATTCTGATGCAAGGAGAAACTAAGTACATGCCATTTGTGGGGTGTTCAAAAAGATGCACTGGTTGTGGGGTGTCTGAAAGGATGCACCGGTTGTAGGGCATCCAAAAGGACACACCGTTTTTTTTTTTAAAATTTATCATGGTTCTCTTCCTTGAATGACACTGGTGCATACATTTATATTAGAAACATAGATTACTTGTTGTAAATTTAACATAGGATACACCACATTAGGGTGAGCCGAAGAGTTCAGGTGCATAGCACAAAATTGGAAAAAAATGCCAAATTTCAAGCGAAATTCAAATTTTAATTGGATGAAAAGGAAAATAGGAAGGTAATAAACAATTTACCTAGAGTCTTATGTCCCAAGGAGGCATGGTTTCACCATTGAGAGGAAATGGAAATTCGTGGTAATTTCCAAATTTTGGAAATATGTGGAATCTAGCAATGGAGCTAACAAGACATCTTTGGAAGGAGGGTGAGCACTAGTGCTTTCTTGAGATTTTGGAAGCATGAGATTAAGTGCAATAATGACAAGTGGTTTCATAATTTTTATTTATTTACCCTACCACAGTGCGCCTAATGATAGTAATGCTCATTCGGGCGTAATGTTCAACTGCACTGATGCACGTTGATCAATGATTTTTATTTTTATTATAACATTTGATGGTTCTTTTGAACATTTAAGAACCGATGTGTTATTGTATAAGTGTGAAATGGCGTGTCTAGTAAAAAAGCCTCCACAAAAACCTCCGGTCACCCGCCTCTCTTAACAACCTCTGCTATAACCAGTGACAAAAAATTTAAACATTTACGCACCGGTGTGTTATGTTTTAGGTGCACACCTATGCATATGTACCTTATAGGCACATTGATATTAAAACCTCTGCAAAAACCTTCGACCACCCACCTCTGTTATAAAAAAAGAAGGGATAATTGTTTTGGGGAGGTTCCATAAAAACCTCTGCTAGAAGGTGTTCTACTTGTACTTCCTTGAGACTTATCAATAGAAATAGGGTCAATTTGTCTACGCATAGGTGGATTATATTAATACCTAAACTGATATGACCCCAAAGGGGTCATATATGGGGTTAAGTGTACATGTAATGTGTAAATGTATATGTAATAGGGTTGGTCTAATAATAAAGGGACACATGTTCATAACATAAAACTTCCAAAGATAACCTTGCTATAATTATCACATTTAAAGAGGGGGATGGATGTTAGGGTCCTAACCCGCACATAGGTAGAACAATATATTCAAATGTAATAAAGGTCAATATTAATAAGGCCTTTCAATAAAATAGAATAAGGCGGATGTAAGAAGACCTAATA
>JZKD02S2056746.1:283721-309545 GCA_000966675.3 Picea glauca | reverse complement strand
GCAACAAGCAGATCAAGGTCGCTCTGAACGTCAATTTGCAGAAGGGGATCAGGTGTTTCTTTGACTGCAACCTTACAAGCAAACTTCCCTCAAGGTCGAGCATTGTCAGAATCTAACGCCCAAATTTTATGGTCCTTATACCATGCTCATGCGTGTGGGACAGGTTGCCTATCAGTTAGCTTTGCCCAACCATTCGAATCTACATCCTGTTTTTCATGTTTCATGCTTAAAGAAGGTGATTGGAGCTAAGTGCCAAATTCAAACCAAACTTCCAGAGTTAGCTGAAGAAGGATCCATTTGGCTACAACCAGAAGCAATTTTGGACCAGCGGGATCATCGCCTATGTCAAAGAACCATCAAGGAAGTTCTAGTCCAGTGGAAAGATACATCTCCAGCAGATGCCACTTGGGAACCAACTACCATTCTGCAACAATTTCCTCATCTTAGGCCTTGAGGACAAGGCTGTTTTTAAGGGGGCGGACATGTTAGGGTCTTAACCCGCACATAGGTAGAACAATATATTTGGATGTATTAAAGGTCAATATTAATAAGGCCTTTCAATAAAATAGAATAAGACAGATGTAAGAAGACGTAATATAAGCTTCTGCTTCTAGAAGGATCTTCCTCTAGATGCTTCTTTTTAGTATAAATATGAGTCAAGGGTATGAGAACCCTAGTTTGGATATTATTGTAATAGAGCTCTTCTCAACTTGAGGTTTCCCCCTCGAAGATGTCCGTGAACATTGCTTTCAGATTCAAAGTGCTATTTCTGTTGTTATTCTTATATCATTTCAGTGCTATTGTGGTGAATGTTCTAGTTATATTGCTGTTACTCTACCATTACTAGCATTTTATTTCTGTTATGCATACATTTTATATCTGGTATATTACAATGGATTTCATTTCAAATATAATTGCATTTCTTGCAAGCTAGATGCTGCAAATTGTTATTATAGGGGGAGCTCTATAGTCTTTCAATTCATGCTTTGAGATCCAATTTTTGAGACAATCTACTACTAAATATTCTTTCCAACCTTCTTAGAGGATGGAAAAGTTCTCCATTTCACCCCATACCTAATTTTCATATTCATAATGGATTAGCAGATGGTTTGTATTTTTTGTCATTTTCCTGACACAACAAACATTGTTTCTGGTCCTTGTCTATTCCTCTTTTTAAACACTTCCTAGGTTAGTGCCTTATCCATAATGGGAAACCACATTATTATTATTATTATTATTATTTTGTGGGAGACTTCATATTCCCTAGTGGTTTCCACCACCATTGGATGTTTTCATGTCACTCCTCACCAAACATTGAAGAATATAACCATAAAGTAGGATTTTTCGACACTTGTCCTATCTCTCTTTTATTTTTGCATGAATACTCTTCAACCTAGATACAAAATCTTCCCATTTATCTCCTATATTTCCTTATAGCCACAAAAATGTTGCATTATTATGTTCTTGGGACCAAATAGTAGTCATTAAGGATAAACAACATCAGAAATACAGTAGATACCTTTCTCATTAAGAATATGAGTTAGAGTTTTGGATAGCTTGAAAACATTCCCACAACCAACCGATGGATTATCTCCTATCCTCACATTTTCACCATTCACCACTTTCCATGTTAGCCAAATACCTATTAAAGGGAAAGAAAGAACCATTTCCTTCCATACAATAGAAGCATTACAAACATATTTATTTTCCTTTCTAATCTAATCTAGTAGGGTATCATGTTCGATATACTTTTGGATGATCACCTATCTCCACATCCCCTTATTGGAAATAAATCTCCACACACATTTGGTTTCTAATTCCTTTTTGAAATGATGGACATGTTTGAGACCCAACCCACTACTTTCCTTAGGTTTTGTAATGGACTACCACTTAACTAAAGGGATGCCTTCACTCTTGTTCTTGCCTAACCCCATAAATCTAAAAACATTCTCCTAAGTTTTTCTAACACCCACTTTGGAATGAATTCCAAGGAGTGTCAGAAAACTAGAATGGCTTTTAGTATAGATTTTACCAAGACTATCCTCCAAAGTTTTGAAAACCAACACCAATAATTGATCCCATAGTAATTAGGATTAATGAAAAAACCTAGAAACTTAAAACCCTATTGAAAATCAATTTCCTAGTAAGGAAAAATTGAGTAAATTCCCTAATTAAATCATCATCGAAACCATATAAGGAAATAAAGGGTTTGCAAGCTAACCATTATGCCGATAACTAAATATATATCTAACATTTCTTTTAATTTCTTAGCATTGTTGGATCATGTTGTCATTGATGCCAAAGGATTGATGCCAAAGGATTGATGTCAAAGGAACAATGTCTTGTCATAGTATATTGATGTAGTGATTGATGGGTCATGTATTGACCTTGATGTCAATGGATTGATGTCAAGAGGAGTTATAGTCATATGCATAGATGAAGATGGATCAATGAGTTGTCATTGATATATGATGCATAGTTGGATTGATGTAAATATGACTCATTATTTTCTTGTCATGGTTGTACAAATGGATGAACTCCAAAGTGGTCCCCTTATGGTGAAAGCCCTCACAGGAAGACGCTTTGCGGTGAACTTCAAAGTGGTTATTGTCTTGTCATGGTTGTACAAATGGATGAAATCCAAAGTGGTCCCTTTATGGTGAAATCCCTCATGGGAAGACGCTTTGTGGTGAACTCCAAAGTGGTCCCCTTATGGTGAAAGCCCTCATGGAAAGACTCTTTGTTGTTGAGTTATCCTAGAAGTATGGTTAGAGAACCCATGATTAATTATGGAATAATGATATGAATACCAATGAATTTGTCAGTTAAATTATCCTAGATGGATATTTCTTGTCAAGCCATTTCTGGTGGTATGTGGAACGCCACATAACTCCTCACGGTTTGAGAGTTATGGCCTTACAAAGTTGAAGGACCCTCATATGTTGGCTTGAAGCCCCAAAAGGTCAAAGAAGTCAAAGTGCTTGCAAATAAGAAATTATTTAAATAATAAAGTGAAGTGACAAAGTCAAAGAGGTTTATTTAAAGTGAAGTGACAAAGTCAAGGAGGATTATTTAAATAATAAAGTGAAGTGACAAAGTAAAAAATGATTATTTAAATAATAAAGTGAAGTGACAAAATCAAAGAGTATTATTTAAATAATAAAGTGAAATGAAAAGGTCAAAGAGGATTATTTAAAGTGAAGTGACAAAGTCAAGGAGGATTATTTAAATAATAAAGTAAATTGAGAACTTTCTAATTATGGAAAGTGGTTATAAGAAGGTTAACCCTAAAATGAGGAAAACAGGTTAAGTGGTCAAGTGGCTATTGGATACATGGACAAGTGGCAATTTGGACAAAGTTGGACATAGGTGACTATGTGGACAAAGTGGCCTAGAATATGCTTCTATGGAAGCTACTTGGAGAGTATAAATAAGAGGCAAGGCTCTCTCATTTTATTGACACTTGAGAATATTGAATATCTATGGGTGACTGAGGTAACCAAAGGATATCTAAGCCAAATTTGAGAGGGAAGGTGAAGTAAAGAAGGCCAAAATTCAAGGGAGGATAAATTCTTTTGATGATGCTTTCTAAGGTATGTTATTTACATGTCATCTCACCATTTTCGCAATAATTTTTTTTCTAGAATGATTCACACCGTGAAATTGGCTCTCAAGACCATTCTTAGTGGAATCTCAAGTTATATCAAAGAGAGCATGGGACAATGAACTTCCACCAAGGATCTATGGTTAAGTATAGAGGAGAGATACCAAAGCAAGAAGGAAGACGCTAAAGACAACTCCATCAAGAATAGTGAAGGTAAAGAATCTCCAAAATCCTGTAATTGCAATGATTCTAAATGTGATGATGTTGGCAAAAAGGAAGACCTTGAATACAATTCCATCAATATAAATGAAGGTAAAGAATCTCCAAAAACCCATGATTGCAATATTTCAAAATGTGATGATGTTGAATAATTCTCTACAAGTGAAGAAGAAAATCTAGAGATAGTTTGTGTAGATTCAAATGATAGTTATCCCATGGAAGAAGTAGAAGAAGAACTATCAGAGCTTAAAAGGAAATTTGAATGGAGTCTATTTGAATACAACTATGACCATTGTTACATATATAACAATAAAAAGTTTCTTAAAAAGAATCAAAGGCATATATTCGAATTAAAGGAAATGCTCAAGGAACAAGAAGAAAGTAAAAAGACTCAATTAGAAGAAAAAGAAGAAGAGATCGAAAGACTAAAGAATGAAATAGAAGAGAATAGGAAGCTATATGATGAGATTAGAAAAAGTCTTGAAGTTTGTGTTCATTTCAAGACCCAAATTGAAGAAACCAAAAGGGTAGAGGAATTACTAAAGAATCAAGTAAGTGAAAAGGAAGAGTCATGTCATAAGTTGGAAGCTGAAGTTGTTGATCTTAGAAAGAAAGTAGAAAAGTCAAACAATTTTTTGAATAGCTCAACAATATTGAATGAAATATTGGATAGTCAAAGATCACCAAATGATAAATCAGGTCTTGGATACAAGAAAGAAGATACGCATGTTGAAGAAATCACTTTAAAGAAGCATGTAGTAAGTCCCTCACTCTCAAAGGATGGAAATAATGTTGCAATTAAACCATCTACACAAGGCAAGGAAGGTTTCAAAAGAACAAAGCAAGGAAGACATCAAGAAGCCATCCTTACATCTCAAAGAAAATTCAAGACGCCTTCAAGATGGACAACAAAGAAAAGGTATTAAAATGTTTTTCATAGTCAATGTTACTCATGTAATAAATATGGTCACAAAGCTTTGGAATGTAGATATTATGCAAGGAAAGATAGTGAAATATTTCATAACACCCTAAGGTGTTGGAGATGTAATCAAGTAGGACATATTGCTACTCATTGTCACACCATGAGATGCTACAACTATAGTGGATTTGCCACAAATCCTAGGATTGTGGGAACACAAGAAGAAATTCCATGATGAGGATTTCATATAACATGACTAGAAGAAGGCATGAAGTTAGGAAGGAAGACATTTTTGAAAATATGGAAGATCAAAGCTCAAGTTCTGAAAAGATGGGACACCTTCAGAAGTGGGTGAAGAAAACTGAACAGTCAGAACAGAGTGGCAGCCTTAAGGGAAGCTCAAGTTTGTCATCTTCAGAAGCATACGTGGGTTACAATGGTAACAGTCGTGTACACATGCAAGCTGACCTATGAATAGGTCGTGTACATACACGAGCTGTCTATGCAGTAGGCCATGTATCTGTGGTAAAAAGCCTTGGGAAAAGGTCCATGCATATGAGTTGCAGCATGGTATGATGGTATAACTTTGTGTTGCAGGGTCTGACATGGTTTGTTGAAGGTTTTCATGAGTACATGTTGGCATACATAATTGTTGTATGTATGGTGGTGATATATGGTTGAGTGTTGAAAGACTATCTTAGATGCATGGTACTAACCCTAGAGTGTGGATTGAGACACTTTTATGTTGAGGAACAATGCTGGTTGTGACAATGAAGTTATGGTACTTTGGTTATCAGATATATCATGATCATGCTAGCTAGAGATGTCATTGATCTATTGAGGCACACTTCTAGTACATGTATTATTGGATGCTCAGTATTTGTTGTAGTGAATGGTGGTTGAGGCTGATCTGTTGGAATACATGGCTAATACATATCTGAACTCCATTAATATATCTTATGATGTATTGTGATATGCATATTTGTTGGTATCGTGGTGCATGCATTTGGCATGAGGATGGGATACATAGTGGGACATGTAGTTGATGAGTTGATGAGGTGGTGATATTGCACATAACTTGATCTATAGTTGATGCATGATTGGTACACTTTTGGTACATTGTTAGAGGCACCTACTAGCAGTATGATTGGCACATGTTTTATGGTGGCTATGGCATACATGCATGAGGACACATCTTGTTTGTAGTTCATCTTGTTGTGGTATTGGTGCATGGTTGATGCACTTGCTTGGTACAAGTGGTGATACATTTTTGGTGCACTTGTTGATGTATAGATGCTATAGTTGAGATACTTCATTGATTAAGATACATGATTGTGGAACTTGTTTCTTGGTAGAGACATATCATAGGTGATATGACACTTGTTTGAGGCACATGGTTGGCATGTTGATAGACGCATATGGTTGATGCTCTCCATTGACAATATCTTATGGAATATGATATGGTATTGATGTACATGGGTATTGTGCATGGTTGGCACATGATGTACTTGGTTGATGTTTTATTCATGATTCTCTATTCATTGTTGACATATCTTTTTCTTCATGATGTATGGTATGTCACGAGTTTGATGCATGGACAGGTCCAAGTACCATCATAAAAAGAGTAGTTGATCTATGTTCCAATTGAGAAGTATCATTTGCAACAGAATCATATTGCAGTGGTAGCATTTGCAACAGAAACGTATTGTAGTGGTAACATATTGTTCATATTGCAGAGAAGATAGGGGGAGACATACCCATAGGGGGAGTAATTCTTCTTCCCATGATTCTAGGAGGAGAGATTTATCAGATGCAGAGGACAGAGGCATGGTTCTAGGGGGAGCGTTGGTTATAGAGATGCAGAGGACAGAGGCATGGTCATAAGGGGGAGCATGAGCTATATATCTTCAGTATTACATCAGAGTGATATCCATTGTTCAAAAGGGGAGAGATTATTCAGAGGAATATCAAAGGCATTCAGACAGGGGGAGAAACCCCAAGGAGAGTTCAGGCAAGGGGAGAAACCCCAAGGGGTGAATGGCCCTTTTCCATTGATGTGAAAGGGGGAGAGATAGTCACATTGATGTGATTGAGATGCCTATTAATGTAGAGCAATGCCTTGTCTACATGTTTCCATCAATGATTGGTGTTGACATCAATGTTGGTATTTCCATCAATGCCAAAGGGGGAGATTGTTGGATCATGTTTTCATTGATGCCAAAGTATTGATGTCAAAGGATTGATGTCAAAGGATAGATGTCAAAGGAATAATGTCTTGTCATAGTATATTGATGTAGTTATTGATGGATCATGTATTGACCTTGATGTCAATGGATTTATGTCAAGAGGAGTCATAGTCATATGCATAAATGAATATGGATAAATGAGTTGTCATTTATATATGATGCATAGTTGGATTGATGTAAAGATGACTCATTATTTTCTTTTCATGGTTGTACAAATGGATGAACTCCAAAGTGGTCCCCTTATGGTGAAATCCCTCACGGGAAGACACTTTCCAGTGAGCTCCAAAGTGGTTATTGTCTTGTCATGGTTGTACAAATGGATGAACTCCAAAGTGGTCCCCTTATGGTGAAAGCCCTCATGGGAAGACACTTTGCAGTGAACTCCAAAGTGGTCCCCTTATGGTGAAAGCCCTCATGGGAAGACACTTTGCAGTGAACTCCAAAGTGGTCCCCTTATGGTGAAATCCCTCACGGGAAGACACTTTGCTGTTGATTTATCCTAGAAGTATCGTTAGAGAACCCATGCTTAATTATGGAATAATGGGATGAAGATCAATGAATTTATCAGTGAAACCATCCTACATGGATAGTGCTTGTCAAGCCATTTTTGGTGGTATGTGGAATGTCACATAACTTCTCACAGTTTGAGAGTTATGGCCTTACGAAGTTGAAGGACCCTCATATGTTGGCTTGAATCCCCAAAAGGTCAAAGAAGTCAAAGTGCTTGCAAAGAATAAATTATTTAAATAATAAAGTGAAGTGAAAAAGTCAAAGAGGATTATTTAAACTGAAGTGACAAAGTCAAGGAGCATTATTTAAATAATAAAGTGAAGTGACAAAGTAAAAAGGTATTATTTAAATAATAAAGTGAAGTGACAAAATCAAAGAGGATTATTTAAATAATAAAGTGAAGTGACAAAGTCAAAGAGGATTATTTAAAGTGAAGTGACAAAGTCAAGGAGGATTATTTAAATAATAAAGTGAAGTGACAAAGTAAAAAATGATTATTTAAATAATAAAGTGAAGTGACAAATTCAAAGAGGATTATTTAAATAATAAAGTGAAGTGACAAATTCAAGGAGGATTATTTAAATAATAAAGTAAATGGAGAACTTTCTAATTATGGAAAGTGGTTATAAGAAGGTTAACCCTAAAATGAGGAAAATGGGTTAAGTGGTCAAGTGGTTATTGGATAAATGGACAAGTGGAAAATTAGGCAAAGTTGGACATAGGTGACTATGTGGACAAAGTGGCTATGTGGACAAAGTGGCCTAGAAGATGTTTCTAAGGAAGCTACTTGGAGAGTATAAATAACAAGCAAGAGTATCTTGTGAAAATCATCTCTTGAGCATAGCTTGAAGATCTATTTTGAGTAAGAGAGGGATTGTAAGTTCTCATGTACACTAATGGAGACTTGAGTGTGAGGTGATGCCAGGTTATTGAAGTCTGATGCAAGTTCCAGATCTTCATTCTATGGGCTCAGATCTTCCATAGAAACTCTGGTATGGTTACATAGTTGTCTTCATAGATACTTTTGCTTATTTTGTGGTGAATGCTTAAGGCATTCTTGGTATGGTTGTTGTGATATGGTTATGTTGGTTGATTGATAGAGTGAGAAACACTCTTATGGTTCAGTACTGATATGATTTCCATAGTATAATGGTTGCTTATACATGATTAAGTAACATTCATATTGTATGGTTGAGGAGAATGAGTAAGTTGTGGGAGAGCATAGATGTGTTGTGATTGGTTATGGTTCAGATTGGACAATGAAAGACATAAGTATATGTGACTGAAGGTTGTAAAGGATCTGAGTTTTTCATAGAGAGAAAACCCTAATTACTCAGAAGGCATACACAGGTTGTAGTACAGACTGGCCGCGTACATATGTGAGTTGTACGACATGTACATACGCGTGATGTACACCTGACAGGTCTCATACCTATTGAAGGATTAGTATCTATTGAGGATTGATTCCTCTTCTCATTTGGTGTTGAGTTGCGTAAGCCGAGTCTTGCATTGTAGAGATGGTGTTGTTGTGGAGTTGTAACTCTATTCAGTTGTTGTTGATAACCCAAGGATTGTAGTAAGTAATAAAAAGAAAATTGTACATACATATTGTGTTCTTTGTGTTCCTTGTGGTGATGAATTATTGATGATATTTGTTGCTGGTATATGTTGTTGATGTATGTTCACATTTAACTAGTTATAAATGACAACAATAAGTGATGAGTAATTGGTGATTTCTAACTAAGGAGTTTTTGTGAAGGGGAAGTTTTAAAAAGAGCCCTACACTGATTCACCCCCCCTCTCAGTGTGGTATGTGTGTCCAACAAGAATCTCTTTTAGAACCATCACAATTTTTAGAACATCATCTAAAAAAATGAATAAGTCAGATATAGAGATCTTCCTAGATTTAAACAATTTAGATCTCCAGTTCTTTTCAAATCCCTAATAGCCCTATTGAGTCCCTCTACTACAATCATAATAGAAGAAGGGAAAATGGACAACCCTATCTAATCCTTCGAGATGGTTTGAAAAAAATTAGGGGTCGAGTCATTAATCAAGACATTAAAGGACACCAATTTCAAACAACTCATAACACAATTAACAAAGTGCACACAAAACCCAAGGTACTTCAAGATAAACCTAAGATATAACCAATATTCCCAGTCATAAGCCTTTGATAGATCAAATTTTAATACCATAGTAGATAGCCTATCAATATTAATAGTCTGCATTACCTTTTGTGCCATGTTAATAGTAGTGTGGAACAATCTACCATTTAAGAAACCAAACTATTCTTTTGAGATTGAATCTGTTAACAAAATTTTAATCCTCATAGCTATGATTTTTTTATATAATATTAGAGATATAGTTGCAAAAAGAGATAATCCTAAAATCATCAAAGCATATAGGGTTATATTTTCTAGGAATAAGGGCAATACAAGTGGAGTTGAAGACCCCCAACATCTTCCCTACAATCCTTGATTCCTCTACCACCCTTATAAAATCATCTTCTATTAATTCATAGAAACCCAAAAAGAAATCCATGGTCCATCCATTGAGACTAGGAGTATTTTCCTTTTGAAATATACTGAGTACCAATTGTAACTCTTCTTTGTATATTTTTTCCATCAATCTCTCATTCCCTAGTTCATTAAAAAAACTAGGGAAGAATGATGTCATCTTCATGACCTCTACAATTTTCATTCGATCATATTCTTTATAGATTTTACCAAAATACTCCACCCCTATATCAACAATGTCTTTGAAGGAATGGGATTGGACCTATCTTCCCTATGTATTTCCCATATATAGAACTTTTATTCTTGCTATAAAATTTTGAAAAAAGTTCAAGCTTTCATCTCCTTTAGATGGTCATGAAGCTTTTCTTTTCAAACTCCACACTTCATCTTTATTTGCAAGAAACTTCTTCTTTATTTTCAAGCAATTTCCTCTTTTTCTACTCCAACACCTTCAAATTTTCTTTGAAAGAGTTAGATAAACTTGCTTCAACTTCCCTAACATAATATTAAGAAATGGGTGTTTTAAAGAAACCGATTCTTGATCACCCTTAACTCTTTATGATGTGCCTAGGAAGATACCACCTTTTTGATATGATTGAGGTTACAGGAAAATTGAAAACTAGATAATTCTCTTTGAGAAGAATACAAAATCTTCCATTCCTTTTTTACTATGTTAATGAAAACCTCATTCTCCAACAAAGAAGAATTAAATTAAAGGGACTTGGTAGATTTAAATTCTCCTTGGTAAATTGTATATGCACTGGCATGTGATTTGATTCCCCTACAACTTTAATCCATGAACTAATCCTTGATCGGTATTGCACTATTTGGCTCCCAACACTGCATTCATTAGAGAGGTATTTCAGATGGCTAGTCCCCCTTTTCCAATTGATTGACAAACAATTTTCTAGTTTATCAAACATAACTTCTTTGTATTTGTTTTCCCTCCTTCCCACAAAAATATTTTGAGGGTCCTTGATATTTTTTCTAATACTCCTTTGGGAGCCAAAATTCCCGCACATTGAAAAATGGTTAAGGATGAAAGAAATGAATTTAGAAGGACAATTTTTCTTGCTGGATTTAGCCATTGTGCACCCCAACTTTGAATTTGTGTTACCATTTTGTTTAGAATTTCCTGCCAAGTGTGAGAATTGGAAGAGTTAAGAAAACTAAGCATCCCCAAGTATTTGAAGTGAGACCAATTGATGATCATTGGAAAGCCAAATATTATGGAGATAATATCTTGGAGATTGCTCAAGAGATTCCATCGATATATTTTTCTTTTATTGCTATTCATTTGCTTCCTGATGCTATTAGAAAACTGTCTAGAATTTTTTTGAATCACCTTTCAATAATTGTTGAGGCTTCCCCTAGAAAAGAGTATCATCGACAAGTTGAGAATGATTGATTTCTTTGACGCTATGTGTGATGTGAATGCATGGAAGTTGCCTGATTATGCATTTAACTTCTAATTTTCAACTTAGGGAGTAAACCATTCAAATGTAAAGTGCAGGAGAGAGAGGGAAGCCTTGTATGAGACCTTTGCTTGATTTTAAGAAGTGCATTGGCCTACTATTGATCATAGGTGAAATCCAGGGTGCTCTAATGCAAGCTCTTATCCATTCTATGAATGCTTCTAAGAATCCATATTTTGAGAACTGAGAAGAGAAATGAATTCTTAATGCGGACAAAGGCATTTTCCATATATAACTTTATCACCATACCTTTATATTTATGGCTTCTGCTAGAGTGAATTGCTTCTTGTACTAGAATTATATTATCAATGATTTTCTTGTTTTCCATAAAGCCACCCTTGTTTTCTGAGACAATCTTAGGAAGAAGTGGTTTGAGATGTGAAGCAATAATTTTGGTGAGAATCTTATAGGCCGTATTACAAAAGGAAATGGGGTAGAATATAGAGAAATTGGAGGGGTTGGATTCTTTAGGTATGAGGGTCAGGAAGGTTGAATTGATTACGCCTCCTACTTTCTTTTTCCAGAAAGTGTAATTAAGTATCCTCTGTAGGTCAAATTTTACTATGTCCCATAAATATTTAAAGAACCGAGCAGAGAAATCAACAGGACCTAGAGATTTGTCATGTTCTAGGCCCCAAAGAGCTTGAGAGATTTCTTCATTCATGATCTCTTTTGTAAGAGAGTAGTTATCCTGCATGGTTACACTTTGGGGAATATGCTCTACCATCTTCTGATTGATGGTCTCATCATCCTCTACACTATTTTGAGAATGGATATTTTCAAAATGTTGGACCATTGCCTCCTTTATTTGATCAAAAATTTCCAACAACTGGCTATAATCCACTTGTATTTTTGAAACTATATTTTTTTGTTTTCTTTGTTGATCATGTTTATGAAAAAATGAGGTGTTGGAGTACCTAGCCTTTAGCCATAAAATTCAAGATTTCAATATCCAATTTTCTTCTTCTTTCCTCATGGCTTCATGGATTCATTGATATGCTTCTTTTTCCTTGGATAATATTTCTTCCGATACTGCTTCATCTTCTAATTTTTGTTGTATTTTAGCTAGATATGATAATCGATCCTTCCTCTTCTAAGTGGGGGAAACATAAGAATATTTAACCAAATATTTCAGGGCCCATTTAACCAATTTCAATTTTCTTTCCCAAATAAAATTTGGAGAAACTTGAACAGAATAAGACCACACCTTCTGAACCAAGGAGATGAGAGGAGATGAATCAAGTCAAAGAGGATTAAAGAGAAGGGGGATTGGACACAGATTCTGAGGAGGAGAAAGGTAGAGAGTGATGGATTTATGATTCTAGAGGGAGAAGGGAATTATGCAAGAGGAGATATCATGGGGAATAAGGAGAAGTGTTATAGAAATATTTTCCTCACCCTATGCAAATTTTCTCAGAAGGCCTTGTCCATTTCCCTATGCAGACTTGAAGTCCCGTTTTGTAGTTCCCAGAGCTAAAAATAATATTTTTCCACATATACGCACCCTAACTATTATACAACATGCGTATACGCAGGTTGCACCATTACAACTCGCCTACATCAGGTTTTGTGCCCAAAATTAAAAAATGGTGTTGGGTTTCCATGTCACGTCATGAGATCCATGATCCTTGACCTTCCATATAATGGAAACGTTCTGACTCGGCCCTTCACTTCCATTGGAAGGCTATAAATGGTCCATATCCAAGATGTGGAAAAAGAGGAGAATAATTGAATTTTGAGAACAAAGTTACTCTGGAGAAATTACTCATTGTAGATTGAGTCTGTATCCCTTTATCCTTTTAAGTCTGAACACATTGTTCAGCCCCCAAGATTTTCCCTACTTGATGGAGAATCTCATTGTCTCTCTTATATGATATTTCTTGTGGTGGAGGCCCAGCTGGAAGGGACTTAGTTTCTTGGTTCCGAATGTGCCAACACTGAAGTTTGTCATTCATACACTTATGTTGATTACATTTTAATAGAAATACTCTTTTCTCGTCCAATTAATGTCTTGCAAATATTTGAATTGTTATTCCATGGGCATATTTGTTATGAATATTGATGGATTATGCTATTGTATGTGCTAATTTTATATATTACCACCATATGCTTGTGTATCTTGGTTGTTGAGGACAAGTTTCAGGTATATTTATTTGAGTCGAGTGCTCAAAAATGGACTTCATCTAACGTCTGGATGATGTAGGCTCTTTATCTTGTCTTGTTAGCATATTTGTTTATATAGCATACTTGAGATTAGAGTTGATTTTTGCAGTCATTTTTGTCTGTTTTGGTTTAACCCATGCCATAGAGTGATTTTCCTTGTAACAGAATTGGCGACCATACTAGGGATAGAATCTTATTTTCGGAGTTTGAAGTGTTTTTCTCCTTTGATTGCTCTCGTTTATATCGAGTTTCTTGTCGTCTGATTTCTTGACAACCTCTGTTCATTTAGATTCCGAGTTTCTTAGCCTTATCCTTAACATGGCAGTGTTTCAATACATATACGTGGGTTTTTTCCTGACAGTCGTGTACATATGCGAGATGTCATTCTGTAGGTAGCGTATATACACAGGTTTCTCCTGAACAATCGTGTACATAATTCTTGTATGTTTGGTTGCCGAGTTTGATGTTTGCTCGGTAAGTTTTGATGGTTGTTGAGTCTTCTTAGGGCTCTGTTATGACTATTAGGTGCCAACAGAATGATAGGAAACCTTTCTTTGGTTGAATTTTCGGGCGATTTTATTTCTCATCATCCTTTTCATTGATTGTCCTTGCATCTTGGGTTGGGTGTTTGCTTCTTGATATCCTACTTGGTTTGTCTCTGTTTACATACAGTAGAATATTTATATCAAGATGTTGTTCAGTCCTTGCATTTTCATTCTTTTATATTGAAAATACAAAAATAATAAAAATTTTGCATTGATTGGAATTTGATCTTTTGGGTTCTTATCGTTGTCTTAGTACATTTATTGAAAGATTGCATCTTATTTTGAATTGTAGACTTAAATTGAAAGTTGCATTTTGAAAAAGATTATCATTTATTGGGAATTGAAGTTAGGACTTTGAATTTTATTTATATTCATTTATTTTAATTGTTGAGCCATAACATCATCAGTTTCATGACTGCATGTTTTTGAGTAAGAAAGGCCACTAAAATCAATGCTGATAAATTTAAAATTAATTAGAAACAATTTTATTTTTAGGGTGCACAAACTAGGTTAGGATTTAGAGCCTTGGAATAGGATTTTTGCAAGTAAACTTCTCCAAGGCTATTAAAATCAAGATATGTGTCTGACTAAGGGAATGGTGAAATCCATTGTATAATTAGTGATGTCAGGAGGCTACGCTTACACAAGAGTTAAGCGACTAGGTTGCGTGAAATTGTTTGAGGGGATATCCCCCCAATACCTTCTTAGCGTCAGATATATTTCTGGGGATCTATTCATATATGGGGATCTTGATAGTACCTTTACCTCTATGAGAGGCGGTTCTTTCAAGATTTTGGGCTTTGCTACCCTGCCCATACGGTAGACCTGACTTGCAATTGTTCACCTGTGCATTGGTTATATTGTGGTTGCTTAGTTTCTTGATATAGGTACCACATAGGTTACTTGCAGGGGTTATTTTGTAGGTACCCTAGGTTAGATAAGGGTCAGACAACACACAAACTTTATGGAGGATTACCTCTTTGGGGGATCTGACCGACTGGTTGTTAAGCCCACGAGGGACATTATAATTGATTCTAATACCTTCGATATTTGACAGAGAGTCTCAGGCCCCTCTTGGGTGAGGCATACCTACTTTAGGGAGGGGGGCTCCTTCCAACAACTTTATTCTTTTTGTGTGCATATTGACATTTTGTTTATTTTTGTGTGCTCTCTGATTATTAGTTGGCCTTAGGATTTTGTATTGTGTCATGAGTTTTCATTGCTATGGTTAGTGGAGCCCCCCTGACTCCCTCAGTTAGCGCTACCCAACCCATGGTCTTTTCTCATTCCATGGGGATGAATCCTTTTGTATTTTTGAGTGGCACTCCAAATCGAGATACTCAACCAATACCTTGGGCCTCTAATCATTTTTCTCATGGTATGCCAGACATCTCTTCACACTTGCCATCCTCTGTCTCGTCATCTTATGTGAATCCTAGTTTTGGGTCTGGGGGAATGATGCCTCCTTATTCTCCCTTTTCATTTGGTGGGAGTCACATCCCTTAGCCAAGTATTATAGTAGGAGGTTGGAATCTTCCTTCCTACAGATCCAATCGTAGCTTCACTTTCTCAGGAGAAAGTGCTCAAATGGTCGGTCATTCTACTTATTACATCTCGTCCATCTATCCTTCTTCTGCTATGTTGGTTCCTATGAATGGTTTTTCCATGGTGGACCTCCATCTGTCCTCTAGTGTTTCATCCAAGGGAAGTCATTTTTATAATATGAGAAACCCCCTTCACGAAGTTCCTTCATCTGGGGGAAGCATATATTGTCACATGAGTAACCCTTGTCATGTCACTTTCTCTTTGCAAGCGACTTCCTCCGTGTCGATGCCCTTACACCCTTTTATGAACCAGTTTGGAGGAGGATAATATTCTTCCAGACATGGCCATGGTGTATACTAAAACCCTTCTTGTCCCACAATTGATCAAAACCAGTATTTCCCAGAACCTTGGTATCAAATGCTACAACCAACCACCGCCAGTCTAGTCACTGCAAGTCATACTGGAATTATATCACCAACCTTTGCTAGTCATGTTGGAGATAGGTCAACAACCTCTACAAGTCGTGTTGAAGACCAAAAACTAGTCGCTACAAGTCATGCTGGGGGAACAACTCTAGTCACTGCTATTCACACTACACATACATCACCAACCTATTCTAGTTATGTTGGGGATTCATCACCAACCTCTGCTAGTCATGTTGGGGGTTCATCACCAATCTCTGCCAATAATGTTGAGCATTCATCACCAACCTCTACAAGTCATGTTGTAGATTTTCTACTAGCCTCTGCAAGTCATGTTGGGAGCATATCACCAACCACTGCAAGTCACGATAGGGGAATTCATACGATTGAGAAGCCTAGACATATAAGACGTAAACCCAAATTCCTTTGTAGGCTTTGCAAAGGAGATCACCTTAATCTTTTGTGCCCTACTACTACTGTGGTACAAGAAGTGTGGTTCATGCCTGGGGACCCTTCGGGTTCTAAGTCGTATTTGGTTTCCCAAACTTCTTTGGTTGATACAGTGGTTGTGATGATGCAATCTTCGACTGATGCCACTCTTGTTTTGGGAAGTGATGTGTCTCTGGACCATGTTGTCTCACATCCTTTTCAACTAGCGATCACGTCAATGCAATCTTTGGCTGACACCACTCCTATATTTTGGGGTGATGCATCTCTTGACCTTGTTGTCTCACATCCTATTCAACCAACGGTTGAAGAAGTGGTCATGCCAATGCAATCTTCGACCGATCCCACTCTTCTCTTGGAGAGTGACAAGTCTAAGGAAGTGACATTGCAAATGCAATCTTTGGTCAATCCCATCCTTATTTTGGAGGGTGATGCATCCTTCAACCATGTCCTTAGCATTTCTATTCCTGCACCTTCTAAACAAGGGATCATTCCACTCTCTTCGAGTACACTCCCTCTAAGTCCTAGGGTGGTTTCATTTGATTGGAATTATCTTGTAGAGCCTCAAATTCCTTCTTCTACACCCTTCCAGATAAGGGGCGTTCTTTGATATATTGTAGATAAGGTAACCTATGCAAGTATTTTATCCTCTTTGACTTGGAAAGATTTGGGTTTTCCCAAGATTGTTTCAACTATCTGTGAGTTTTTGACTTTTGACAGAAGTCCTGCATGGGAGCCCTAGCATCCCCCATGACATGATGTTTAGAAAACTCCCAACGAGTCTGGTTTAAGCTCTTTTTCCGACTCTCTCAAAAAGAGAAAAGATTGCCAAGTGAACTTGTCTCTTTCATACTCGTAAATTGGATTTGAAAGGATGTCTGTTTGGTGTAAGTTTACCCCTTTTTCAAACCAAGTAGACTAAATTTACGAAAAAAGACTCTTGGCACAGGGGCAGACCCAGGGTTAAGCTCCAAGAGCTCACCAACAAGCCCTAGCTACTGGCCCTTTCGGCAACACCTGCAAAGTACATGCAGTCTCACCTAAAGAAGCTATGAGGGGGTTGCAGGACAAATATGTCTACAACTAGGGGAATATCAAGTGGATCTATTACAAAAACAACACAACATGCATCTATCACTTATCAAGCTAGATCTACCTTGCACATTTCATAGATTTGATCTAATACAACAATGCAAATAACAATATAACAATGATGGAGATCAAGGCATCAATCACACACATAACACCAGATATACATGGTTCACCCTCTCTCTAGGGCTACGTCCACAGAACTGTTCTTATGATTTGTTAAGGTAAAGCATACAGTTCTTATCTATGCTCTCAGATAGTAGATCTTCTTTCTTCTCTCCCCTTTCTGCACACCCAGCTGTAGGACTTGACCTTCACACCCAGATAAAGATCTTACAATACCAGAAGGCTCTCTCACTCAACACTTCTCTCTCATAATACAATAATCTCTCACCACAACAATAGAGCTAGATCAACAACAATATCATACCCTCACAACCTAGGTCCTCTTGACCTTTATTTATACATTACAATATCTCACCAACAGCCTTAGGTTGAAACCTAGGTGCCAAAACCCTAAATACTAAAAACCCTAGGTGTCTAAAACCCTAGGTCAACTTGATTCACTTTTTCCAGGCTTCTCCAGTCTGTCTTTCCTTCCTTCTCACACGGTTCTCCAAGGCATCCAACGATGGCTTTCTCCGCTTGTTGATTTGTCCTTGATCCCTCTTCCTTGTTGATCTGTCAACCTTGATCTTTTCATCCAATGAATGGATTTTCCATACTTCACTCCATCGTCTCTGCTCTTTTGCTCACTTCGACCTAGTGACAGTCACTTTGTCTCCCACGAATTTCTCTTTTTACCTTTTCTTCCTTGTTCTTCACTTCCTTCCATAACCAAGGGCCAACAGGCCCCCAACACTCACCTTTGACTCGTCCCGAGGCACTTCAGATATGATTCCTCTGTTTCACTTTGACTTTGGACTGCATAGGACAATCTTTGCTTTCTTCTTTATGCCTCCTCTTCCTCCTTGTGTAGACTGTCTTTTCTGTGTCTGGTACCCAGTTTCAACTGCACTTGGTACCTAGACCCTTTTCCTCATGCTTTTACTGAGAGCTGTGAGGCAGTTGGTTGTCATAGTACAACTTCAACCAACTCCCATTCACAAATCCTTGCTTCCAATATCCGTTCAATGTCTTTAGCTACGCAACTCCTCCTTCTGTAACATAGATGATCTCATATGGTCCAAGCCAATGCGTTCTAAACTTCCCAGGGTGTTTTATAAACTTACTATCATACATCAGTACTAAATCACCTTGCTTGAATGCCTTCTTCTTGATGTGCCTGTCATGATATGCTTTCTCTCATTCCTTCTGAACCTGCTAGTGGAATCCTGTAATGAATCTGTCTTCTTCCAGTTCAACCAACTGTGCAAGCCTCTCACGAACAATGCCAGTATCATCCATGTCTGTAAATGTAGCAATCTGTAAGCTTGGTACCAAGTATTTCATTGGGACAATAGCTTCAAGACCATAAACCAATTTTAAAGGGGTCTACATTGTTAATTTCTTGCAAGTGGTTCTATAGGCCCATAGTACTGCAGGTATTCTTAAATCCCAGTCATCCCTATTCACACTATAAATTTTTGTCAATGCTATCTTCAATATATTGTTGAATGCTTCAACTATCCCATTTGCTTGTGGATGGTAAGGTGTACTCTTCTGATGGTGGACTGCAAATTCTTCAGTCAGGGCTTCAACTGTCTTATTGATGAAGTGTGTGCCTTGATTGCTCATAAGGATATTGGGGCATGCAAACCTGGTTACTATGTCATCAAATATAAATTGTATAGCTGTAGTTGCACTACAGTCCTTGACTGCTCTGGCTTCAGCCCATCTGGTTAAGTATTCGGTCGCAGTAATGATGTAAATTTCTCCTGTGCGCTTTCTTGGTGGGTTTATGGGTCCCATGAAGTCAATGGCCCATTTTTCAAATGCTTGTAGGGTCATCTATGGTGCTAATGGAATTTCATCTCTTCGTGATGGTTTTCCAACTCTCTGGCATAATCTTTAGAATCTCTGTGTAAGGTAGGCCAGCAAAGGCCAGCTCTCAGAACCTTCTACGCAGTTTCTTTCCCTACATAATTTCCTCCCGCGATGCCTTCATGAGCTTCTGCGAGGATCAGTGGGAGCTCTACCTCCATCATGCATTTCCTTATTATCTCATCAGGTCCCATCTTGTATAGCTAACCAACTATCAGTGAAAAGTTTGCAGCGCGCACTACTAGTTATTTCTTCTGGGGAATTGCATACTCACTACGTTCCATTCCTGTTGACAGGAACTAGACAAGGTCTGTGAAGTGGTCATCAATGTTTCTAATGGTGAGTAGTTGTGCATCTAGCAATGTATCCTCCAAATTGGTGGGTTCTTCTCCATGTTCCAACCTCGACAAGTGGTCACGACCATTGTTCATCCTTCCTGGTTTTACTATGATTTCAAAGTCACATTCTTGAAATAGGATAAGCCATCTGCATATTCTTCCCCCCAACACTGGCTTGTTGACCAGGTATTTCAACGCAGAGTGATCAATTAACATTTTAAAGTGTTCTCCCAGCAAATAGTGGCAAAATTTCTATAACACATACACCATGGCCAATCCTTCCCTTTCTGTAATGGTGTAATTAATTTCAGCTGTGGATATCTTCCTGCTAGCAAAATCTAATGGATGGTAGATGTCTCCTATTCTTGGTTGTGCTAACACAACTCCTAATGAAATGGAAGATGCATCAACATGCACATGGAACTCCTTACTCCAATCTGGAAAACCCAGAATAGGCACAGTGACCATCTTCTGTTTCAGTGTGTCGAATCTTGTCTGGCATTCTTCTGTCCAATCAAACTGCCAGTCCTTCTTCAATAGCTTCTCCATCAGTGTTGTAATCTAGGTGTATCCTTTGATGAATTTCCTGTAATAGCCAGTGTGTCCTAGTGCAGTGCGCAATTGTTTGAATGAAGTAGGAGGTGGCAAATCAACTATAATTGCAATTTTTGATGGATCAACCAGCAATCCCTGCTTGCATACAATATGGCCTAATAACACTCCAAATGGTGAGAAGAAGATGCACTTATTCAGATTCAAAGGAATTTGACATTGCCTGCATTTATCCAACATTAGCCTTAGACATTCAATATGATTTTTCAACAAACTAAACACAGTCCAGTCATCAAAATATGCTTCTAAAAATTTATGCAATTTTTTTTTGAATGCTTCGGCCACCACCCTGGAAAAGATGGCTGGGGAATTCTTCAGTCCAAATGGCATCACTGTATATTGGTAGGATCCCCATTCTGTGGAAAATGTGGTCTTGTGGCAATCCTCCTTAGCAATCTAGATCTGATGGTATCCTAAAAATCCATCTGTAAAAGAATATACCTCCTGGCCTCCCACGTTGTCTAATACTTCATCAATGAATGGTGTAGGGAAAGGGTCATGCAGACATGCATCATTAAACTTCCTGAGGTCCACACATATCCTGATTTCTCTTGTCTTCTTGTCTTGTACCACCATAAGGCTGATCCACTCTAATTTTTTGATAGGTTCAATAATTCCTGCTTCCATCATTCTGTCAAGCTCAATATTCACTTTTTCCTTGTATTTTGGATTCAATCTGTAGGGTCTTTGCTTGACTGGATTTGCACCTGGTTTCAAAGGTATTCTCATCTCTCCCATAGGTCCTTTGATACCCTTCATATCAGTGAACTTGGTTAGAAATAAGTCCTAATATTTGTGCAACAATTTTGTAATCTTGTCAATGGTGGCAACATCCCAATAAACTCCGACATTGGCAAGCTTTGGTGTCTCCTCTATTCCAATATTGACCTTTTTGATCTTGATTGGTGGACCAATAAATTGTAGCTCAACTCCTAGTCCCTCCACATCTCTTTTTCCTTCTATTTCAGTGATGTTTACCTTCCTCAGATCATCCTCGTCATCGACATTGATGTTGTAGCAAGTCTGCAATTTTTGGAGAGGTGCAGTCCATTCGTGTTGTTCTTGTTCCATAGGGAGGCTAGATGCCTCTTTGAATACCTTCTGTCTCACAATCTATAATTCTTGGTCTACTGAAGGATATTCACTTTCAAATAAAAAGGTGGTTACAAAATTCCGAGTCATACCTTCCCAATATGCAGTGACGAGGCGCAGCTCCGCTTGAAGGTACCAGTTGATAGGGGTCATGTCCAGCATGTTAATGAATCTGTGCACCCTTTTTTCTTGAGGAATGTCACTCCAGGCCTCTTCGTAGCTTCGCACATGGTCCTTGGGAAACTTCTACTAGTGTACCTTACTTCACAAATTACTGCTTGTGCTGAGAATCGTGTTGTCATTAAAGTTCAAAATTGTGTCTAGTCTGTAATAATGATTTTATGTGTCCCCCACCATCTTGCTGGTGTAGCTTTCAGGGCCTCATCCATGGCCAACAGTCTCTATTGTGTTGGTACATTTTCTTCAAAGTCTGATAGGAAGGCTTCTAAAGGATTTAGACCATCAAATGTGGGTAAGTTACTCACTGTTGTGTCGATCCAACGAACTTCTCTGGTTAATCTAGCACATCTTATGGTAGATACTTCATACATATGGTTCTTCTAGTTCTCCAGCGCTTCTTCCAAATATGATGAAAACGCGTTGTTACTTCGTTAGCTCATATTCCCATCGGCTGTAGGGTTGATGTAATCTTGTTGTCTGGCTATTAGTTTGTAGATGTTTTCCAATTCGTATGCATGTTCTTCTTCTCTGATGGGCTATGTGTATCGTAGAACTTCATATGGATCTAAGGGTGCAATGACCCAAAGACCGTCTCTTTCAAAGGTCATACGTATTTTATTCAGATCAAATACAGTGGAATTGTTGAAGGCCCAATCAATTCCTAGCAATCAAGGGTAAGGGTAGCTGTCATCAACAATTTCAATTACCTCAAAATCTGCAAAGGTTCTAACTCCGTCGACGTCCATAGGGACATACTCCAATAATTCAAATGGGCTAACAACTTGTTGATTATCCATCCTAGGTTTGATAGGGGAATAGATCAACCTCGGTTTTTCCATTAGTGCCCAAGTTTTCTTCGTCATGACATTGAACTCCGACCCTAAGTCGAGGACCACATAGTCTATATCATATTCTCCTATATAAGCATTCAAGTGTAATTCTTTATTTGTCCTTCTCTTCTTACCAATTTCGTGTACTGCCATATTCATTAAGGGGTCTATATTTCCTAGCTCATACTGCCTGATTACGTTCTATAGCTCTTGTACAACATTTTCATCCTGAATCAACTTAATAAAAGTGTATAAAAATTCGATGAGCTTACTAACCTCTTTTCCTCCTTTTGGCGAAGCCAACTGATCAAATTCCTGAGGCATTCCATATTATCTCACTTCTAGTCATGTTTTTGATGAATACCCTTGGTCTCCCTTGAACTCCTGTCTTGCCTCCTCGAATATATGTCTTTCTTTCTTCACATCAAAAGCCTGAGTCTTCTCTGCAACTTTCCTGATACCTAAGTCTTCTATGATATTTCTTTGGATCATTCTATCCTCTCCTATAGCAGCGCCTCCTCGAGTAATAACAACGACTCTAGGGTTTTCTCCGCGAGGTTCAACATATATTAGTTGCACTTGCAGGTTCTACTGAGGTCCTCGTATTTCTTGAAGCTTAGCTAGTAGTACATAGTAGTCCTCAATGACATGCTCGAAGGAATTGCAAAAACTGCAAGTGATACAAGGGTTTTGATAGTCCCTTGCTAGATGTCTTGGCTGCGCGTAGTTATAACATATTATTTTTCCTTGGCCTCAGCCCATTCCTCGTCCTTGTCCTCATCCTTTGTATCCACTGTGAGAATTGAATTTTCCTCTTCCCGGATTGTTATATTGTGCATTATTTCCTTCTTGATGTACTTCACCTTGGATATTTTATATGTCTCTTGATATTTCATGCATGAGATCATAAGCTCTGTAATCTCTATCCTCATGCCCTACTAATTTACAGAATGTGCAATACCAGTTTGTAGGGGTCTGAACGTATTTTTTCATGTAGTAGCACTCACCAGGGCGATGCTGATTTCTGCATACTTTGCACCAAGGTAAGGTGACTTGCTTCAAGGGGCTCAGAGCTCCAGAAGCCAAGTATTCATTGAATAGAGGGTAGTGTTCCTTGTCATGACCTTTTGATTTTCATCTAACACACCATATGTCTTCTCTTTTGTCTTTTCACTTGTGTTTCTTCATGTCTTCAACCTGTAGATACAAACTAGTTAGCTGACTCAAGATCTGACTCATACCTGAGCTGGATTCTTCCATAGGGGATGATTCAAGCCTCATGGCGATCTCCAATGCTTTTGCCTACGAAGAAATCTTCTGTTGCATCAAGGGAACTCTGATATGTGGTAAAATGGAAATGGTGAACCATTCCTTATTCTACTCATCTCGGATCTTAAACGTCAATCTTCTTGTTAGGGTCTTGAATCTCTGGTCAAACTCCCAAACAGGTTCAGCTACCTTCTTCTTGATCTCCTTCAGTTCTGTAATACATTATGACTCTGAATTAGGTTTCTTAAACTCTGCAATCAACACGTTCTTGATCTCATTCAATGGCTTAGGCTGTGCAAGTCCTTGGACAAGCTTCATGTACCGGCTCAATGCGCGGTCTCTCAGTGTAGTGCTAAACTGGTTTCTTTTAACAACTTCATCGATAATATTTTTAATGTTCCATATGGCCTCACACAGGAATCAGTGTTGATCATGATCTTTAGATCCATCCCCTCTAAATATAGGGAGCCTCATCTCATCTGCCATGAGGTTGCCTAGGTTTCCTGTCTGAGTGGATGCTGAACTACTAGTAATAGTGCTCTGTGGACTTTGGTGATTTGGAATGTTCTGATTACTTAGCCTTTCTGAAACAACAGGAGGATTGATATTACTTACTTCAGTAGTCTGCGCAGTTCCTGAGGTTTCTGGCTCATTTAGGCGAAGTTATTCAACTACTTCTTCCTCTGCCTCAGCGGGTTCTGAACGTTCTTCATCTTTTAGATCTGCCTCTTCTCCACTATAGAAACCTTCTTCCATATATATTTTCTTAAACATGTTCTCAAGGTGAACCCCTCTGAATACTCTTCCACTGCACGTATGTCCAGCTTCTGTGTCACTGTCGCTATTTGAATTCTTGAACATTAGCCTTGTCAAATCCACCCGATCTACTGTATCTTCAAGATGTTCTTTTCAAGCAACAACATCTTGATTCTCAACTTCAGAAAGTGAAAAAAGTTTCCTCTGGGTCCTTTGAAAAAGTATCTCTCGGCTTGGCTATACGATTCTACCTTGTCAACAACAAATTCGGTAATATACCCTCCAATGGTACTATCGAACCAGTGATCTATAGCTTGAGATATGATTCTATCGACTCTTTTAACCTTCTGGATCAATGTTGGAGTCCAAACCACAGGAGATCTAGGTCTTATTTCAGACTGGGTATCAGCTAACCTAGCCAACCACTCAAACAACTCCTGATGGATTCCTACAAAGACGATCTCATGAATGTCGGTGAAGATGTATCTTTGTAGCGAATCTTCAGTACTCAGCTTAGGGTTCTTGTTCTGGGATTCAACGAAGTCCCTCTCTTGATCATCTATCCTCTTTTGAATCTCTGTCTTCGATGGGAACCACCTTGACATTCCCTCAAGAATATCCTTGTCTCGACAACAAAACCATTTGTTGGCACAGGGGCAGACCCAGGGATCAACTCCAAGAGCGCACCAACAAGCCCTAGCTACTGGCCCTTTCGGAAACACTTGCGAAGCAGATGCAGTCTCACCCGAAGTAGATATGAGGGGGTTGCAGAACAAATATGTCTACAACCAGGGGAATATCTGTTGGAATATTGGTTGTTTTCATTGATGTCAACCCTAGTCAGTGGTTTTGGACCGCAAGATTAATGAAGGTATTTGGACATGAAGGAAAGTGCACATGAAGATACAACACCCATGGATAGATAATATACATCATTTTATTTCCAGTGGTATGTGACACATCACGTGGATCCTCATGGTTGAGGAGAAATGAATTTTTGAAGATGACAAAGTGAATTGAAGAAGGAAGTACATGTAGGCCTTGAAGATAATTAAAGAAAA
>JZKD02S2056746.1:257197-272860 GCA_000966675.3 Picea glauca | reverse complement strand
AAGATTTTTTTTTTCCTAAGAACTGTAAGAATCCAATGATTGGCACAAAATGATACCTCCAACTCCTAGAGGAGTGAATCCCAAAGAGTAAGGATTCCTCTTGATGCTCATATGGATCCCTTGGATATTCCTTCTTCATTTCACATGGTATTTCTCTCACTTTCCAGTGTTGTTTCTTCCTCCATTTTTGTCTCCTGGAGGATAATTACAGATAACTTTTGTATTTTGACAAGGTCTTTAGGGGATTCGAACTTAGATATGCTTTCGAAGCCTTTGCAATTCTAGGAGATAAATTTCATTGACGAGGGTTAGAGGAGGCCCACCCACTAGGGGCAGGTGGATTGAAACCATTATTTCCTCTTTTTTTCCCCATATTACTTAGAGAGATTTATATATAATGTTTCTTACCCTCATATTTTTATTTGTTGGTTGTTTCTTCTTGTACATCTTTATGAGTCCACCTTCCTTATCTTCAATTTTTTTCCAATGTAATTTCTCCCTCCTCAACTTCCTTCTGTGATGATCCTTTTGGGGGGTTTCATTCCATAACAACTGGTTGTCCTATTTCTTGAAAAACTTCTTGATTATCTTCCTAGAAAGTTTCCTCATCCCTAAATTATTCTCCTACACGATCTATTGAGTGGGAAGAGATCTATAGAACCTGATCACTTACATCCCATGAGTTTGGATCTGGATTTTACATTCATTCTCTACCCATAGATAATTCTCCTAAAATATCATATGGATTTACTGTGGACAACAGATTCTCAGTCTGTTGTATTGGGTTGTTCATCCTTTCACTGCTAGCTTCAGGGATCTAGTCTCCTTAATATGCACACCATTAGGAGTTTTTCTAGGGTTTGCAGATCCTTCTTTTTTCCCATTATTTTTCCTTGTATTTTCTTTCTTCTTTACTTGTTTCCATCCTTATTCTTGTGCTTACCCCACAACTTCATATTCATTCTTGTTTTATGGGAAGTTTTGAGTGAAGTGCTCGTATTCATGACAGGTTTTGCATTTAAAGGAAGATGCTTCTAATCTAATTTTTTTATGTGAGTCGAGTCATCCAAGGTGAGATTGATAGCTTTTGGAAGCCATTTTTCCAAGTCCACTTCAAAACAGATTCTTGCACAAGAAAACATGGATGATTTGGGTTCACATATGTCAATGTATTTCCCTAGATTTTCCCCAATACTTTTCAAAACATCATCCCTCCAGTAATGGAAGGGAATTTGGGGAAGGTGAACCCACACAGGGACTGTTGTTGGGATATCACTTTCTAGATCAAAATCCAACGTCCACTGGTTCAAATATAGTCCTCTTGATCTGAAAAACTATGGACCACTGCATAAAATGAGGTCACGATCTTCTTTAATCTCAAAATAGAAAATGTAGAAACCCTTAACACAAAATGATGACTCATTCTTCCTTGAATCAGAGGTTGCCAGTTTCAAGAAATCCAAAGTACAATCTACCAAGGAGAATTTTAGAGGCCAGTCAACTATCCGATCAGACCCTTGGATGTATAAGAAAGGGAATTCTGATGTGTTGTTGCTTGATGGATTGCAACTTTCGGAACCTGGTCTAGATTCTTCACAAATTACGAATGCATGGGTCACACTAAAGGATTTCCCAAAGAATCCATGAGCTCCTTGAACGCAATGATTCAACTTCAAACTTAGGGGGAGGTTTGGGTTCTTCCCCTGCCATTGTGAGATCTGACCAAAAGAAATTACAAGCTATGTGTTAGGGTTTCCTTAGAGCAATTCTCAATCCTTTCGCAAAACGTTTGTTGAATTCTTACTTTCTACCTCGAAGCAATCTTTAGTCCAAATAAACCTTAATAATTATTTTTTATTATATCAATGTTAATAATTATTTGATTATTAGCAAATAAAAGGGATGCTTATTTTAGAATATTTCCTCATCTCTATTAGATGTGAATATGCAAGGAGTCCGAATTGAAACATAACAAGTGCATCATGCATGCAAGAAGTGACTTCATCTAATGTAGTGGATGTCAATATGCAAAGAATTAGAATTGAAACATGACAAGGGTATGGTGCATGCCAAAAATTATTTTGGCCAATGCAACCATTAATCTACTTGTTCTACATAGAAGAAACAATAAAGAATAATCCCACACTCCGAAGACAATCACATGGATGCTTCTTTCCTTGTTATAGCATGTTCTACCTCTAGATCTCCCAAATAGCTTTATCAATAACATAAATAAAGTTATATATGATCTTATCAAGAAAATGATGTAAGTAAAAAGTTATAATTGAAATATTATTTGTAGAACTTGTTGACATTAGATTCACTTGAATTGTATAATTTTATGTTGACATGTAATTTCATCGCATGTTTAGGTAGTTTCCATCTAAAGAATTCCATAAAGAATATATAAAGTATTGAAAGATATATTCCTTGTTTAATGTTTGGAATGAAATATAATCTAGACCTCTAATATATTTTCAATGCTCAAGAACATTACCTCATACACCTAGTCACGAAGATTGAAATATGTTGACCGGTACACAAAAATTCCATGTGGTTGGTGGAGAGGCACTTGAAGGAATTGAAGCCTTTTTTTAGGAAAATATCACGTCCATAGGGCTCAATGGTTGAATTCTATATGATATATCAGTCCATGGTGTATTTTAGTGGGTATTTATTCCAATTAGTGGGTGATTTTAATGTACCTTCTTTTGTTATGTCAATTCCATGAACAAATTTAAGGGGAGGTCTTGTTGGGAAAAGGTAGATGGAGAAAAGTGAAAGGTATTAGATTTTATTGTAATTCTTCATACATATATATTTAAAGCTTGATTTGTGCACTAAATCTATTTTTCTTTCGTCATCTAGGTAGTGGAGAGTGGGATGTACTGCATTTATAAATTGCAAATTATTTTAACTAGATGAATGTATGGATAGAACAATGTAATGAAGTCTCCCATCCCCTATCATGGACTAGGGTGGAAGAGTTGATTACAAGAAATTATTTGGATAATGATACAAATATGGTGTAGAAGGAAATTAATCTAGCTTATGGTACAAAATATAGAAATGTAAGCATTTCCCATTGATTTTTAGAATTTAATATTTATTTTTGTATTGTTATTTTTCCCCTCAAATTATCTCATACATATAGTTATCAATTCATGAGAATGAATTTATAAAATGTCGAGAATGCAGTTGAAACAACAAAAAGCTATGTGGTGTAATGGTAGAAAATATTGCACAAAGCAGTTAAATGATAAGAAGAAAACATGTGACAATGGGATAACTACAATTTTCTAATTTAGTAACATTTCCCACAACAATGATAAACATCTAATCACATCTATTTTGAGGTACTATGGCTATTTAGAAGAAATATTGGATATGTACTTTAAATCCTTCAAAATGGTTCTTTTCAAGGTTAGGTGGTACAAATCATTGCAACAAAATGATGAAGGGATTTTTATTGATCATGATAATGGTGTGCCTGCTTTCTATCTAGACAATTATTATAGCCTCCTTTGAAAGGATGTTTTTTGTAAAAATGTTTATAAACATTAATGTTCATAACGTTTAGTAGAAACTTGTTTAGAGTAATATCTATTTTTTGTACAATATTTCTATAAATTAATAGAATTCTTCTCAAAGAAAGAACTTGCTTTGTATATTATTATTACAAAATAAAAGATATTGTCTCACTCCACACTAACCTACAGCTCATGGATATCCTCAATGAAAAATTAACATTTAACCAATTCTACACGGTCTGTCCTAAAAAACAAGCACACCCACTCTAGCTCATGGAGAAGCTGACATTTCTTTGAGGTACTCAACCCTAACTTTTATCCTATGAAAAAAAAAACATATTTAGAGTATTTTTGCAAAACACAAATTTTTATGTGTAAAATTTAAAATATGGAATTTTAGTAAGGTTTGTAATGAATAAACACACACTCTCTAAGTTGAATATTTCAACTTCGACTTGTAATGAATGTTGGGCGTGCATTTCAGTGAAGTTAGCCAAAACTGCGTCACTTCACAAAAATGCATGCCCAAGTTTCATTTCTTGGCCAATTTGAGTGATTAAAATTGGAGAGTATGTATTTAAAAATTCTTCACATTCATATATTTTATTTTTATTTGAGCCTTAAAAGTTTCTGCTTCAGATTTCCTTCAATGTGCAAAATGTTTCTTTGGCCCACATTGTGTCAAAGTTGTGTATAAATGGGAAAAATAGGGATGTAGGAATTTTGGTAGACCCAATTCAAGGTTACATAGGCTCATTAGTTTTTAATTATGTCTCAATTCAAATTTTATACATGGTTGCACTTGGTTTGAACCTCGAGTGCAATTTTGAACTAACCATGAAAATTATCAAATAGTATCAATTTCTAATTTGGTAGACTTTGATTTCACTATAGAAGATTTATTTTAGACAATTGAGTATGGGATATTATAGAAAATTTTGGTATCTCTAGGTTTTGATTTCTGTGATTCCATTTACCATTAACTATAGGTTTTGGTGTGCATTTCTTTAGGGTACTCAACCCTAACTTTTAAGCTATGAAAAAAAATAAAATTGGAGTATTTTTGCACAACATAAACTTTTATGTGTTAATTAAAAAGATGGAATTTTAGTAAGGTTTATAATGAGTAAAAACAAACTCTTCAATTTGAATTATTCAATTTGGACTTGTAATGAAGGTTGGGCGTGCATTTTAATGAAGCTAGCCAAAATTGCCTTGCTTCACTAAAATGCATGCCCATGCTTCATTTCTTGGCTGATTTGAGTGATTCAAATTGAAGAGTGTATTTTATAATTCTCCACATTTACAAATTTTCATATTTTTAATTGATCCCTAAGAGTTTCTATTTTAGATTTCCTTCAATGTGCAAAAATTTTCTTTGGCATGCATTGTGTCAAAGTTGTGTATAAATGGAAAAAATAGGTATGTAGGTATTTTAGTAGACCTAATGCAAATCTACATAGGTTCATTATTGTGTAATTATGTTTCAATCCAAATTTCATACTTGGGGTGTACTTGTTTTGGCCATGGAGTGCATGTTTGTAGTGACTATGAAAACTAGCAATCATATCAATTGTTATCTTGACAGACTTGGATTTCACCATAGAAGATTTATTTTAGACAGTTGAGTATGAAATGTTCTAGAAAATGTTGATAGATGCAGGTTGGAATTTTTATAATTCAATTTACATTAACTAAAATTCACGGTGTGCATTTTTTGGGGTCACTCCACCTTGCTTTTTACTCTATGAAAAAATAAAATCAAATTTAGAGTATTTTTGCACAACACAAATTTTTATGTGCCAAATTAAAAATATGGAATTGTAGTAAGGTTTGTGATGAGTAAAAACACACTCTCCAACTTGAATAATTAGATTTTTCCTTTGTAATGAATGATGGGCATGCATTTTAGTGAAGCTAACCAAAATTGCCTTGCTTCACTAAAATGCATTCCCAAGCTTCATTTCTTGGCCAATTTGAGTGATTCAAATTGGAAAGTGTGTGATTTCTCATTATACAACTTTATGAATTTTCATATTTGTAATTTGTTCCTTAAAGGTTTTTCCTTCATATTTCCTTAAGAATGCATAATTTTCCATTAGTGTGCATTTGCCAAAGCTATTTATAAGTCAAAAAAATAGGTAAGTAGGAATTTTGGGAGACCTAAAACATAAGTAAGTGTGCTCTAGAAAATAATTTTTATTTTTATATAGGACTTGCAAGATCTTTGTGGTGTGCATTTTTTATGGAAACTTATTTCTTCTCGCACTCTGTGTTCTCAAGAAATAATTGGTTTTTGGTGGGCAATGGGTATTTTGACTTGTTGTGTTGGATTTGAACATTTATAATGTAGGAATATGGGGTCCTATATATCATCAAGTGTATGTGATTCCATATAATTACATGGGACACTTGTGTATTTTTTCATGTAATTAAACTCAATAGGACAATTTCTGAGTTAGTGCTTAACACAACATTCTAAACATTGGATGAGTGACTTGAGAAAATACGAGGATGATTATTCATACTTGAAATGGAAAAATTACAACATAAACCTTTAGGCATTCATTTCCTAAGTTTTATTTAGACAAAGTTGTGATGAATTTAATGCATTTTTTAATTAGAGAAATTTAATCTCTCTTCTAATGTCAATGTTGATTATTTTGTTGATTTTGTAAAGTAACTAATTAATGGATCATTCAAACCATACATTTGAATAAAATATGCCTCTAAAAAGAGTGTGACCTAGGGTTGAATAATTATTTAATCTTCCAACTTTGGAACTGCATAACATTGTCCTCCAATTCATTCCTGTTGGAGGTAAATAAGTTGATAATTGTGTTTCCCTTGGATAAGTCAAGGATTTATAGATAAGAAATTCATACCACATAATGATATTGTGAGTTTCCCTCAAACATTAGGAAATCATGCAACAATTGAAACTCAATGTCCCTTAAGTAAGCAACGTGTGACAAACAAAAATGTTTCTCAACAACAAATGCAACCTTTGTCTCCAATTACAATTAAAGGGAATGTTAATGCACAAGATAGAATTCATTACTACAAAATATGGTCCAGAATTTCTCTCAAATATCAACCGTTGATGTTTCTTCCATTACAAATCATTCTTTTCAAAGTATAAAAGGTTGTGTTGGTCAACAACCTAGGCAACCTTTGTCTACAATTATAGTTTAAGGGAATGATAATGTATAATATATAACTCTTTACTACATAACTAAATCTATTTCATAGAATGTGGTCCCAAATATCCCTCAAGATCATTCATTGATGATGCTACCATTACAAATCACTCTTATCAAAGTATAGCAGGGTGTGTCACTCAACAACCTAGGAAAACCTTGTTTACAATTACAATTGAAGGGAATGGTAATTCATAAGATGGAACTCTTTACCACATAATTAACTCTATAGAATGTGGTCCCAAATCCCCCTCAAATATCGACCATTGATGATGTTTCCATTACAAATCACTCTTATCAAATTATAGAAGGATTTTTTGCTCAATAACCTAGGAAGACTTTATCTGCAATTATAGTTTAAGGGAATGATAATGTACATGATATAACTCTTTACCATAGAATTTTCCCTATTTTACAGAATGTCATCCCAAATTTCCCTAAAATATTAGTTGTTGATGTTGCTACCATTACAAATCACTCTTATCAAAATATAGAAGGTTGTGTCACTCAACAACCTAGACACCCTTTGTTTACATTTATAATTGAAAGGAATGGTAATGTACACGATAGAAATCTTTACCATAGAATTAACTCTGTTTCATAGAATTTGATCCCAAATTTTCCTCAAATATAAGTTGTTGATGCTATTTCCATTTCAAATCACTCTTATCAAAGTATAGAAGGTTGTGATGCTCAACAACCTAGGAGAACTTTATCTATGAATACAATTGAAAGGAATGGTAATTTACAAGATAGAATTGTTTACCACATAATTAACTTTGTTTTGTATAATGTGGTCTAAATTTTCCCTCAAAGGTTATTCATTGATGCTACTACCATTGCAATCACCCTTATCAAAGTATGCAAGGTTGTGTTTCTCAAAAATCTAGGCAGCCTTTGTTTGTGATTACATTTGAAAAGGAATGATAATGTATAAGATAAAACTCTTTATAAAAAAATTAACTTTGTTACATAGATTGTGGTCCCAAATTTCCCTCAAATATCATGCATTCATTTTACTCCATTGCAAATCACTCTTATCAAAGTATAGAAGGTTATGTTTCTCAAAGACCTAGGCAACCTTTGTTTGCAATTATAGTTGAAGGGAATGGTAATGTACAAAATAAAAATTTGTACAATAGAATCAACTTTGTTTTGCAGAATGAGGCCCACATTCCACCCCAAAGATCAATGATGGATTCTACTGCAATTATAAATCACTATGATAAAATTATAGAAGGTATTTTTACTCAACAACCTAGGTAGCCTTTGAATCTAGCTATTATTGAAGGTTATGGAAGTGTAGTCGTACCCATTGGAAAGAAATTGGAACATGTATCTCTTGAGAAATTGGATGCAACTGGAGTCATGAAATAATTGAAAGAACTACATTTCCTAAATAAATTGATAGAAATGAACCTATAGAGAATCCAAATTTTACAGATGTACAAGCTTCAGTAGAAATTCCCGAAGGGTGTTTAGTAGATCAAATTACACATGCTACTAGAAGGTCGGTAGCAAATCACTTAAGGACATCCTTATTAGGTCTTAGGAAGCAGTTATGATGGTATAACCATAAACTAAATGAGGGGAATAATTTTTTGAAGGAAATTGGTAGATGGTTCTCTAGGAAGTCACTTCAAGATGTAGATGAAAGTGAAATTATTTCTATAATTGGGTACTTCACGAGAAAAAACTATAGTGAAGAATACAAAATTGAGGATGTTATTGAACACCTAGATGGAGTTCTTAATAAAATTCAATCAACTATTGTACAAGAGATCAATAATGATTTTATGCCTAGGAACTTGGATTCAATGTTTATTAAATCAAGCATGAGTCATAAGGATTTCCTTAGACATTGATTAATAAACATTGATTCTCATGGTATAATGAAGGAGATTAATCCAACATCAATGTCTAAGGAAACAAAAATGTGGAGAAAAGAGGATAAGGATATTGATAAGGGTTGGGAGAGAACTGATGGTTTCACATATGGAGTTAGACTGAAGTAGATAAAGTCACATGCTTCCTTTATGGTTAAATTATATGAAAAGAGGTTGTCTAGAAGTAGAGTCATTGTAGATTCTTTCAAACTTGATATTAATTCTAGTGTACATTATGATCGAGGTAGGCGGGTATGTAAGATATTATTTAAGCTACTAGAAGATAGTGGCTTGGTGTCTTCTGTAAGCCTTGGAAAATGGGATGGAAAGGAATAATATATACATGTTTTAGCACATGTTGTTGATCGTAAAAATCAAGAGAACTTAATGAAATCGTTAAACATGATTTCACGAGATGGGATCCTGATGGCAGTTGAAAGGGTAGTGGAAGTGTATTTTTATGAGTTCCATGATCTAGTGGCCATATGCAGTTTAATATGCAATAATATGTTTCTCCAATGGGAAATTCTTTTGTGCTTGGTGCACCTACCATAAAAAAACTATACACCTGGTCGCAAATGAAATCAAAATTCAAGAAGTGGATACCATTCACAGTGTTTCTACGTTATATGCAGTGTCACCAAACTTGATCCTAGTAAGCTATATGGATTTATTAGAAGTTTACATTTATTTTTATATCTTTCCATTACTTTCTTAACATTACTTTGTTTTAAAACATTGGGAATTGAAGCCTTCTTTGGAACCAGTCAAAGAATGGGAAGAAAATTTGAATGAGCGTATTATAGACATTAAACCAACCTTATTTGGTACAAAATTGTATGTTATGAAGAACTATCCCATAAATAGAACAAATGGTGCAAAGGTACACACTTTCATAATTAATTATTAATTATAAATTAATATTATTAGTATTTAACTAACTCATACCTAGTGAACCATGTTCTACCAATTATAACTAACTCTTGCATTAGTGCCCAATATTGTATTATGTGCTTATCATGCTAGAATTAGAACTGTTTTGAAGATCTTTGGTGAAATTCATAGAATTGCAAAAGATGATGACAAGGTTCATCCAACTAGAAGCTTTGAGAAAAAAAAAAAAGTTGTTCAAATTTGGGAGGAGATAGAGAAATTGGGGTTGCATGTAATCCATTGGAACCATACCATCATAAAAGACAAGAGTATAATGATATTAACTATAGGAAATCATATGGATCGACATCAGACAAGATTCTCATTCAACATTAGGGGATTTTAAATATTTAATAATTATGTTAGCATATCCAATATTTTTTATGTTGCTCTTGACTAATAATAAATGATGATTTTATGATGGAATATGAGTGAAATTGGCTCTTAATTTTATGCAATTTGAAAAGAAATATTAGTAACTAATCATATGCATTGAAATGTCATGATTATATGTTATTGAAGGCCTACATAATGAAGAAAATTATAAAATGTTGGTGAGGATTGTAGGAAAATTGGTTGTCATTGATTTCAACTTTAGAAGAATTCTAGAAGCCTCTAGAAGTAATGGGTAAATTGAAGAAGTCTCCAAAGTGGTCCCCTTATGGTGTAGCTTTAATCATGGCCCTCATGGGAAGATGCTTTGAACAAATCCAGAGATGTGGTCATGAAGCCCAAAGTTGTTTGAGGAAAAAGAGGATGATGGAATCTACTAATGCATTTAAATCTCTCATAGCTAGATAGTCCTCATCATTCCATTTCCAATGGTACGTGGTATGCAATGTGGTTCCTCACAGTTGAGGAGATATTCCCTCTTGAAGATGGAAGCCCTGAAGCATGGTTAAGAAGCCCAAAACAATTGTAACAAGAAGTGACAAGTCAACCCCAAATTAATTAAAATAAGAAAAGTTGTTGCAAACAAGAAGTTACAAGTCAGACCCATTGCGACGAATATTAAAATAAATATTAAGGATATTGTTGGTAAAGTTGGCCCTAATGGAATAATCATTAAAATTATTTTGAATTTTATTTGGGTCAAGTCGACCCTAAATGAAGGGTGCCAGATCTAGTATAAATAAGGCACCTAGGAGTTCATTTGTTACATCAAATCAAGTGATTTTTATCTAAGGTAACCAAGATGATGTGTTCTAAGGTATGTTATTTAAAGGTCATATTACCATTTTCACTATAACTTTGTTTTTAGAATGATTTAGATATAAAAACTTGGAGGATGTTGAGAAGAAATATCTAGGTACCTTTGGTAAACATTTAAGCTTCAAGGTCATTTTATTTTTGGTGATACACTCTATGGAAGATAGGGTTTTTGACTAGTCCTAAAACTCGTCTCAAACAGGTGTTATGAGAAAAACAATCACAACTTCTTCATAGAGGATCAAAATGATATGAGACCAATTGCATTGGAAATATTACAGTCCATAGTATGTTGTGTGTGAGTGTTAGAATCATATATCAAACATTCATCGTGTTACATTCTCTACAAGTTTTCTCTCTAGAATAGTCCAAAATTTAGAAAGGTTTTCCATTTTCACTATAACTCCTTTTTAGTGATGATTCAAGGAGTGAAACTTGGAGAAATTTTAGAGAAGATATTGAATAATATTGGGTATAAGTTTCAGATCTTTATTCATTACAGGTATGGAGTTATGCTTTTTGAAAGTTATGGTTTGTGACTATTCCAAAAACTAGTCCCGCGAGACTGAAGTAAAGTCAAATGAAGATGCTATCCTTTGGTTGAAGAAGTTGAGGAAGGTCTGCAGGTATTTGATCAGTCCAAAGATAATTTTAAGGATGGAAATTTATATTAAAATGTAGAAACATGGGATAATCTTACTAGTCCTTAAGATGAAAAATGTAAAATGTTTGGCGATAGCTTTGTAAAAATATTCAAATTTCTAAGGATTTAATATAGTTTCTATAACATGTTGGCAATTTTTAAGGTAAAATAGTTTTATTCTATGGATTTTGGGAGAACTGTTCTTAGAAAAAATGGAAATTGGTGAATCAGTTTTTGGGAAAACCATGGAAAATTGGCCCATTAGCGAAATTTAGACCCTAAAATCATCTATGCTGGTCACATATACCAGGTTTCTACATGAATAAAAGTATGATTTCTATGTGTTCTATTTTGATAGTTATGGTATATACTTAAGACATATCCTGGATGGTTTGGCACATGGTCTGAGGCATATGTATGAAAGATGATCTTAGTGATATTGAGATATTATTGAGTAGATATGGCTTGTTGATGATGATGTTGATGATGGGATATCAGTATCAATGAAAAATATAATGATAGTGAAAGTGACAGTGACAATGACAGTGACAGAGACAGTGACAGGTTGATTATCAGTGAGATGTTGATTCTATAATTTTATTTCAGGGAGGAAATAAGGGGAAAGGAAAGGGAGTTGTAGCCTCCTTCCGGTTGGATCCATAGAACACAATGAATTGGAGATTCCCATAGTTTGGAGCCTGTAAATCATGGGGTTGGAGCCTCTTTCTAGTTGGAGCTGGAGAATTTTGGGAGTTGTAGCTTCCTTCAGGTTAGATCTTGTAAACAAGGTATTGGAGCCTCTTTCCAGTTGGGGATGGAGAATTTGGAAATTGGTGCTTCCTATAAATTTAATATTTGATATATATAAGAAAACATTATGTGGTTTTATCCCATTTGGGTTTCCATGTAAAATTACTGTGTATTGTGCATCTATGGTTATGTGTTTTTGAATGACATTGCTCATAATATATTGAATGAAATCACAAGTGATAAAATATTGATGGATTGATGCTTACATATTATGGTTAAAAGTAGTGAAAATTGAATAATATCGATTCACCCCCCTCTCAGTATTCCAACAATTGGAATCAGAGTAGGTTCCTTCAGAATTGGTCTAACCACTGGAAGGTAGATCATGGATTGCACTAAGAATGGAGCACCAGTATTTGATGGTTAGAATTATGTCATCTGGAATAAAAGGCTGAATTTTTTTTTACAGGCACAAGGATTTGATATTTGGAAACCAGTAGTAGACGTATATAAAACACCTTCCACTCCTCCAATGGACAAAGATAGAAGGAGACTTAGTGAAAACAATTCGAAGGCTAAAAGTATTATTCTGGGTCTGGATGATTCATTATTGGTCAGAGTTATGCATTGTGATACAACAAAGGATCTTTGAGACAAACTTCAAAATGTTTACGAAGGAGATTCCAAAGTAAAAGGGGTCAAGCTTCAAACCTATAGAACTAAATTTGAACAAATGAAGATGAAGTAAGATGAAGACAATAGATCTTACTTTCTGCGATTTGATGAAATTGTGAATGCTATCAAAGGATTGGGAGAAGAAATTAAAGGCCCACTGATGGTTCAAAAGATACTAAGGTCTCTTCCAATGAGATTTGATCCAAAAATTTCATCCCTAGAAGAAAGAGAAGATCTTTCCACGTTGAGCATGGACGAGTTACATGGAATTCTTATAGCTTATGAAATGAGAACAAAGAAGGACAATCCATCCAAGAAGGAAACAATGTTAAAAGAATTCAAGAAGACAAAGAAGAATAAGAAAAATCCAAATTCAGACTGTAGTTGCAACGATGATTCATATGAAGATGAAGAAATGGCCAACTGCGTAAGTAAGTTAAAGAAAGGAACTAGAAATTACAAATGTAAGATTCCTTTTAAATGTTTTAATTGTGAACAAATTGGTCATTTTGCTAATAAATGTCCATATTCTAAGAATAAAGAGAATGATGAAGAAGAAGTTCCCAAGAAAGAAAAAAAATATAAAAAATGAGACAAGAAAAGAAACAAAAATAACTTATTGAAGAAAAGTCTCTACTCAAAAGAGGATAGCTCCTCATCATATGAGGATGATGATGACAACAATGACTCAGAAAATGATGAAGAAGATTATGAAGAATAAGGTGAAGCGGATCTCAGAGCATAACTAATCAGTGCCTTAGATGAGCTAAAAAGAGAAAGGAAGAAAAGTCAATCACTCAAGGGAGAATTACTCAAGTTAAAAGAGGATTCCCAAAATCCTAACTCCCCAGAATATCAACAGATGATTATGAACCTAAAATTCCAAATGGAAGAAGCCAAAAGGATTGAAGAAATACTCAAAATCCAACTGGAAGAAAAAGAGAAAGAGAATGAGAACTTGGAAGCAGAAACAGTCTCACTAAGGAAGGAACTTTAGAAGAAGGACATGCAATAGAAAAGTACCAAAATATTGTATGAAATCATCATCAGTCAAAGGCCATACTATGACAAGTTCAGACTTGGCTACAAAAAAATTCATATGCAAAAGGGTTCGAGCTCCATGAAAAGAAAAATGGAAGAAGAACAAAGAAGTTATGCAAATGTCATCAGAAGTCCCATTAAGAAGGAATAATGTAAGAGAAATCAAGAAGAATATTATATAATAACAACACCACTTAGAAGATCTAGATTTTGGAATAAAAAACCAACTATGGAAAGAACTCAAGAAGAAGATTAAAAAAGAGACATTGGGTTGTTATATTCTTTGCAGTGAAATTCTAGTCGATGTGAATTGACTAACGGTCAAAGTCGAGGTAGATTGAAAACATTGACAACAAGTAAAAGTTGAGGTGGATCGATAATAGGTCGAAGTTGAGGTAGATCGATAACAAGTCGAAGGTCAAGGGAGTCGACTGGGTAAATTCAAAGTCGAATATATCAATGAAAAGTCAACCAACAAGAGGTCGAAGTGCGGGTGTGAGACGACCGACTAGAGACTGAATGAAGGCCGAATGGTATTCGACTGGTAAACCCGACTTGGAATTGATTATAATAGAATCCTGTGATTTGAAAGATTTGTAGCTAATGATATGCGTGTATATGTAACCATTTTTTGGGAACCAATATTTAAGGTTTTTCCTGTTGTAAATCCTATAAAGAGGTGTGTTGTAAGGCCATAAAGGCTGTTATTGTTAGCTAATATTAGAATTCACTTTTGCAGGTTAATGCAAGTGTAAGTGTAGGATGTTGGTCATGCATATGTAAGATGAATTGGCTACAGGGTTATTCTTTCATGTGTAAGAGGGTATGATGTTGATTGTTTCTTAGGTGTGGACCAAGGTTAGACATGTAACATTTTATTCTAAATGAATAAGACAACAAGAGAGAAAAATTCTCAAAGGAATGTTGGTTTTCCTAGTTAAGGTTTTCTAGTGTAAATTCTCGGTGTACTATGTGATTTCTTGTGACATTTGCTTTCTTCATTAAATTATTCTTCTCTTCTACTAGGATTAGTGTGGAAGTTCCCTGCATTTCCTGACACGTGGTATCAAAGCTTAGTTTTTCCTTGACGTGAGTTATCAGAGTGGTATAATTCTTTGGCAAGTATATCAAATATTGATTTGCAAATCTTGAATATGAGAACTAAACCCTAGGCATAGTAAGAGTCGTAAGTCATAAATTATTTTAAAGATCATGGTAAAGAATGGTGAGCAGTTCCAGAATATAGATAGAAAGATTCAATGGCTAGAATTTTGAGTTTTGGAAGCTTAAAATGTAATATCTTCTTGTATATCAAGAACAATGGACAACCGTCTATCCAGGTACCCAGCTGACAGGAATGTTGATGAAAGAATGGGAGAAAATTGAAATAAGAGCAAGAAGTACGATTTGGCTTTGTCTTACAGATTCAGTGTTGATGAATATCTTGGGTGAAGACTCAACCAAGAAATTGTGGGACAAGATGGAAAGCTTATACCAGTCTAAATATCTGGTAAATAAGTTATTTCTCAGAATGAAACTGTTAAGGTCCTAACCCGCACATAGGTAGATTAATGTATTCGGATGTAATAAAGGTCAATATTAAATAAGACCTTTCAATAAAGTAGAATAAGGCGGATGTAAGAAGACCTAATAGAAGCTTCCTCTTCTAGAAGGATCTTCTTCTAGATGCTTCTTTTTAGTATAAATAGGAGTCGAGGGTATGAGAACCCTAGCTGGGATATTATTGTAACAGAGCACTGCTCGATTGGAGGTTGCCCCCTCGAAGAGGCCTGTGA
>JZKD02S2056746.1:220798-251729 GCA_000966675.3 Picea glauca | reverse complement strand
CAGCCTATTATTTTATTTTCTAGACTCTTGGGATAACTTAGTCATGGCTATTGGGAGTAATAAAACCACACTAGCACTAGATGACATGGTTTCTTATTTTCTGTCAAAATAAATGAGAAGAAATAACATGGAAGGATCAACCAAAAATGATCTAGTAGTGAGGGGTCGATCGATAGATAGAGATAAAGGACAATTTTGGTTGTCAATTCGTCAGATGGGGCAGAGTTTGACTGACACTGTAGGATGGGAGGAAAAGGAACCTTCCAGGTGTGCTACACATTCCAGGTTTGGAAAGAAACCTAATATCATATAGTAAGATGAGTGATGCAGGTGTGCATACTCTATTTCAAAAGGATTCATGCAATATGGTCAGAGGTGCAATTGTCTTAATGAGATGAGCTCAGATTGGTACCCTATACAAACTGTTAGAGAATGTCGACCTGATTAGATGCAACAAAATCGTTGCTCCAGAAATCGACTCGGATGTGACTCGACTTGACTCAATGTTGACACAACTCGACTCGACTTGAGCTAATTTAGTTCAAACTGACTCGAAAAGATATGATGAGATCGACCCGGCCAGGCTATGGAATGAGAGGATGGGACACATTGGAGAAAATTACTTCGAGCTATGAAAATAAAAGGTATGGTCAAAGTATTTCCTGAATGTGGTTTAGAAGTCAACTTTTGTGAACATTGTATATATGGGAAATAAAGTCGGGCGAGGTTCCCATCTGGAGTGACAAGGGAAAATGGGATTTTAGAACTAGTGCATAATGATGTATTTAGTCCAGTTACAGTGCCTTCACTTGGTGGATCCCTGTATTATGTCTCCTTCATAGATGATTTTTCTAGGAAGACATGGATATATTTCCTGAGGAAAAAATCATAGGTTTTCGAGAGATTTAAAGAGTTTAAACCTCTTGTGGAAAACTAGAGAGAGAAGAGGATTAAAGTGCTGAGAATTGACAATGGTTGTGAATTCCTTGGAAAGGAATTTGATCAGTTATGTAAGCAGTGTGGTTAGTTGACATGAATCCAAATGAGGTATGGTTGGGTAAGAATCCCTCGGTGGCACATATCAAAGTATCTATTTTTGATGCATTTTTGCATGTTCCCAAGGAAAAGAGGAGCAAGTTGGACTGCAAGAAGGCATTCAACTACATTTTCATCGGATACAAATAAGGGATGAAAGGATATAATATCTGGGATATTGAATCAAGGAGAACAATGTACAATCGAGATGTGGTCTTAAAATAAGTTGGAGGTAAGTATGAGCTTGAGGAAGTTGTTCAGACTGAGAATAATCCTGTTATAGTGCGATTTGAACCGAGGAACGAAGAAGATGATTCAGATGAGTCGACTGAATTTGAGGAAGAGGTGGAAAAATTGAATCCAGTGATAAGGAGGTTAGAAAGAGCAAGAAAACTAGTCAAAAGGTATAGTCTTCTCGACTTCCTTTCTGCATTCATGTTAACTTCCATCGATGATGAGCCCAAGTCGATCGGTGAGGCAATTGACTTAACAGAGGGTAAACTATGGAAGGACACCAAGGTCCAAGAGATGGAATCCTTGTACAATAATGAGACATTGAATTTAGTCAAGTTACCTAGTGGAAGAAAGCTTGTCGGTAGAAAGTGGGTGTTCAATAATAAGATCAATGTCGTAGGACAAGTCAAGAAGTTCAAAGCTTGATTCATAGAGAAAGGTTATTCCCAAGTCGAGGGTGTCGAATTTGGTGAGATTTTTTCCCTTTTGAAAAACTAACTTCCATTAGAGTACTAATGTCTCTGGCTACATCATTCAACCTAGAGATATAATAGATGGATGTGAAGAAAAAATTCCTACATGGGGACCTGGAAGAAGAAATCTACTTGAAACAACCTGAAGGATTTGTAGTAAAGGGAAAGAAAGAGTTTGTGTGCAAAATCAAAAGATCCCTTTATGGTCTAAAACAATCACCAAGGATGTGGTACCATAAGTTTGACACATACATCCTTAGCTTGGGATTTGTGAGAAGAAAATTTGATCACTGCATATATTCCAAGGAAGAAGGTGGGAGTTTCATATATGTAGCTTTGTATGTCGATGACATGTTGTTGATTGGAAACAACATGGACGCAATAAAGGAGGTGAAGAAGTAGCTAAACTCCAAGTTTGACATGAAGGATATCGGTGCAACTAAGTTCATTTTGGGAATGAAGATTAAGAGAGATCGAGCCGCTAGAAATATCTGGTTGAATTAGACGAAGTATAATGAAATAGTTATGAAATGATTCAACATGCAGGATTGCAAACCAGTGAAGGTGCCAATTCTTGTGGGAGCAAGACTTATTTCTGAATAGTGTCCAAAGACACAGGAATAAATAGAGGACATGGCACATGTTCCCTATGCAAGTGCGGCTGGTAGTCTAATGTATGCGATGGTCTGAACTCAACCAGAAATTTCCCATGCAGTGGGAGTGTTAAGCAGGTACATGTCGACACATGGAAAGGAGCACTAGACAACTATTGAGAGAGTATTGAGGTATTTTTGTGGCACAAAGGACTATGCTATATGCTACCAAGGAAAACTTGGAGTTGACAGTGGTAAATTAGATGTACATGGATTGTTTGACACCGAATAGGATAGATATCTGGATCTATGGAGGTCGACCAACGAATATGTATTCAAGATGTTTGGTGGAGAAATAATCTGGATGAGTAAGCGATAGGCAGTCGTAGCCTTGTCAACAACAGACTTTGAATACATGGCAGACACTCATTGAAGAAAATAAGTGGTATGGCTCCAAAGGTTGTATTTAGGAATCAGGTTTGAGCAGAGAGTTATGAAGGTAATTTGCAATAGTCAAAGCACAATATTTCTGGAAAATAAACCTGCTCATCATTCAAAGAATAAGCACATTGATGTACAATACCATTTAGTAAGAGAAATGGTGGAAAGTAACAAGGTACTACTAGAGAAAGTAGCCACGTTGGAAAACATAGAAAAATCGTTGACCAAGTCTGTGAGTGTTGTGAAGTTCTCTTGGTGAAGAGAGGAAATGGGAATTTTTGCCCTGGGTCTGTGAATGAAATTTCATGAATCTCTTGTTTCAGCAAAGAAGACAAGAAGTGGGATAGTGTTGGGTTGTTATATTCTTTGCAGTGAAAGTCTAGTCGAGGTGAATTGACTGATGGTTGAAGTCAAGGTAGGTCAAAAACATCGAAAACAAGTCAAAGTCAAGGTGGTTCACTAGCAAGTCGAAGTCAAGGTAGATTGACAAAAAGTAGAAGGTCGAGGGAGTCGACTAGGTAAATTTGAAGTCGAAGATATCGACGACAAGTCAATTGAAGATAGGTCGAAGTTCGGGCATGAGACGACTCTCTAGAGAACAAATGAAGGTCGACTGGTAAACCCAACTTGGAGTTGACTGTAATAGAATCTTGAGATTTGCGAGATTTGTAGCCAATGATATGCATGGATCTGTAACTATTTTTTGGGCTCCAATTTTTAGGGTTTTTCTTGTTGTAAAGCCTATAAAGAGGTGTGTTGTAAGGCCATAAAGGCTATTGTTGTGTTGAGGGGTCTGAGACCCCTTTAACTCAACAATAGGAAACACACCCTCCTTAGAGGCCCAATTAGACTCTACAACATTTGATGGGTGGAATGGTTCTCCTGATCTTTCGATCTAGCCAATTTACCGATGGGATTTACTTAGTGATTGACAGGATATATTTCTGCGAAAGTTCCTCCTTCAGGTTAAATGTTTCTATTTTTTGTCTTTTCTTTTATTAGATGGAACTGTTAAAGTAAGGTGTGATGGCATAAACCCACTGATAGAGGAGATTCTTAATTACTGAAGAAGGTTGAGCCTGGGATAACCCTCGTTCTCTAGCATGCAAACAATGATATTCACACCTATTACAAGTCTAGTAATAATACATTAACTTGTTGGTACTTCACACTAAATGAGATACAATTATTGAAAGAAAATATGCATGCAATAAGATGAGTGGAATAAAAATAGTTTCCTTGGATATACCATCAATCACATATTAACACAATGATTCGTTTTTCATCATTTAGAACAAAAGAAATGTTAAAGTATTTAAAAATATAGCTTATCAATAGATTAAAAAACTCTTACTCGTTACAACATTAACTACTGAATTCAAATATGGAAGTAGTTCCTCCTCAATCCAATCACATAACATCTTTGATAAAAATAAAATTTGTCTCTGGTTCTAAACAAAACTTCTTAGTTAAAGTTCTCAGAACTAATTCTTTACAATTCTCAAAAAAGAGGGTCTTTCCCTAAAACCATCGACCGTTCCCAAAAGGTCAGTCCTCCTATTTATAAAGAATCACTAACTTAAAATAGCTACTAAAATTTTGTGTTAAGTAAACAAAAGTGTGACACGTGGCGCTTGATCTCTTTGTTCCCTTAAGATCATCTAGTGGTTCTACTAGAGTGGATGACTCTTCTCATATTCTGACCACTTGACGAAGAGATCCTTGCATGTGTTATCATATGGGAATCTATGTTGGTCCATCGGGGCTGAAAGGGTTTCCTTAATCTCTATTTCCCATTCTTTATATTTGATCACTTTGGCACTTAAATGATGCAGAACTGCACAAGCCTTGATCATATATTCCATAAAATTCCGTACTTGACCTGGTTTCATGCTCACCACCTGCATGATCTCTACTTCCCATGCTGAGTCATGTTCTGCATTTATTTTGACTATGTCATGCAAATCGACAAAGTCTTTGGGTGAGCCGAACTCTGGGAGGCCAATGTCTTTCATCTCCCGATTGATCTTTTCCTAGATTCTTTCACACTCAACCCACTTCTTTTGTATCTCTCACTGAGGTTCCTATGCCATACTTACCCAGTATTCGGCTCCCTTCCTAATCTGGGAGATGTTGCTATCCATCAAAACTCAGATTCCATGCTCCTCTCATTCTCGACCCTTTTGTACTATGTTGATATAATCAATTTGTTCTACAGCCTGGTATGCCTTTTCATTCCATCTCTTCACATTTTAACAGGTTTCCAGTGCCATGAGAGTATCTTCTTAAAAATTGGCTACACATGCAGTGAAGAGATGTCTTTCCCTCGTGAATTTTGCATATGCATCTCATAATTCACTCTTTAGAAAAACTGTGGCATGAGTTGAGTCTTGGTAATATTTTTCCAGATGGCACAGATGGTCTAGATCATTTTTTGTGGCATCCAATTCCCTTTCATCTCACTTTTCTCAATCCAGCATGGCATCAATGATAACCATACCTGCATCAATTAGCTGATATGTCTTCATGTTTTCTATGCTAAGCAACTTCTCTTTTGTGGTGATGAGAATTGCAATGTCCAGCATGAGCCTCCTTTTCTTGGCTTTTCTCCTCATGATGGATTTCCTCTTCATGTCATAAGAAATTTCATGTATATCAGTGACCTCATCAATGGGATCATGGATTTTTTGGTCTCTCCAAGTCAGAGTGTTTCCCAAGCTACCTGCCATGTATATTTTCTCTAGGACCGACTCTTTTACTTATTTGATAGGGGAAGCTTCTGTATGTTCTAATGGCTCGAGCTCCTTTTGGTGTTCATCGGTTGGTGAGGTATCAAATTTAATTAGAGAGACAGTTAGAGGCTCAAAACTTACTTGGTGATTGGTTGTTGATTTGTCAATCTCTGGTTGTTGCAGTTCCTCTTCTTGTTCACTAGAACCTAGCTCATCCTTGGGGTTGTCTTTTGGGGTCCCTGATAGGTCGAGAAGTTCATTGTATAAGGTTATCTTGGCCTCATGGTATCCATGCAGAGGGTTTGAAATTGATTCATAGGGCGTTGGAGTAGATTTTCCCCTGGTTCTTTCTCCTCTGTAATTGGTATCAGATTTATAAGCGAGACCTCTGAACTCTCTTCATCATCATAGATAGTAATTATATAAAAAAGGGTATTAGGAACACCCATTTCATGTGGTTCTCTTGGAATCTCATGTGGGTTGGAATAGTAACCGACGATCTGGCATGTGGTGACAAAACTTTGGGGTTTTTTGGATCGGCGGTTTTCTCCAGTGCAGTTGATTCTGAGCCATTTAGCTCCTCTCCGATGTTGATTGGTGTTGGCATAGGGGCATACCTAGGGTTCAACTCTTCAACAACGCACCAACAAAACCCTAACTATCGACCCTTTCGGCAACACCTGTGAAGCAGATGAAGTCTCACTCGAGGTAGAGGTAGGGGTGGTTACAGGACTCAGATGTCTGCAACCTTAGCTGGGACACAGATTTGTGATTGTAACACCTTAAAAAATCACTTAGAAGTTATTATTTATCAGTATTTAACCTTAGTTCACAACGCAATAAACCCTAATAACAGGGCATCGTAGTATTCATCCAGATCTAGTATATTCAAGCACTAAGAATATCAACACAAATCAGATCTAACATTCATTCACGTTACTAAGAACTAAGCTATCATATCATGTCCATCTAAGCATACATTACTATGCTAAGAATTAACCATATGAATAATAAACAATAACAATGGACAAAGCAACCATAACACAGGATATACGTGGTTCACCCCCAACTTGGGGCTACATCCACCAAATCTTCTTCTCTTTATTATCTTCAATCAACCATCTACATGCACAGAGCCATAAGATCCTACTCTGCATAGGATAGGAGATCTGTGTGCACTCAGCCAAATCCTCCTTCCCTGAGTTAGGTTACAACACCAAGCCTTTACACTATCTCTTACAGTCACTTGCACTTAGCCTTGCAAGCTTCACACAATATGCACAAAGCATGTAAAACTATCACTTTCACTTAGCACATCATCACATAGATGTCTATATCAACCTTTGCGTCTCTTCTTACATCGCCTAGACATCTATTTATACACTACAAAATGGGCCTAAACATGAGTAAACCCATGGGCCGACATCCCCATACATGTTACATAAGTCCAAAACCCAAAAATTCCTAAACAAGGGGTTGAGATATTGCGATATCTGCTTCGAATTGCACTCTATCTTCAACAACCTGTCAAAGTCCCAAAATAGGTCAAACCTAACCAAGGATCTCCAAAACTTGGTCCAGGGCCAACAATTGGGTCAATCGGGGTGATCCTTATAGGTTCTAATAGTTGAGGATCATTTTCGAACTACTGGATGACTCTTTGGGATTCTAATAAAAGCATCCCTCTCCTTTGTGCCTCTATGGCTTCTGCTGCTCTATTTTCATCTCTAACCCTGAGGGATTCTTGAGATGTCTATTCTATCATTTCAACTTGCTCATCCATACTCATACCTTTGAACTTGGTCATATTTGTGTTATCTTTTCTCTATAGTACCTCCTCCCAGTCCTGCATACATTTTGTAAATCTCTCGCCTTCAAACTTATCATTTGTGTATGGCTAGCAGGAAGAGACTAGCAAAGCATGCTGAAGAACTAGGCCTTTAGGGTCATGTTTGAAAAATCGTCCTATTGGGAATATGTATTCCAGCTGGTTCAAACCCTATTTTTTTATCTTGCACAGTATTCTTCACTATGAAAAACCCTACATGTAAACCATAGGGTATGAACATTCCTTTCTTGTCTTTAACAAAAGTGGCATTATAGACCTATAGGATGGCCTGGCAACAAATTTCTCCTACAACGAGCCGGTCTTGGATGTGAGTGGGGAGTAAATGTGGTACGTCCATGGCCCCAAACACCTTGATATAACTTTTGTTTTCATTTAGGTACTAGTGGCATACCTTTGAAATCAATTTCTTGGTCTCTACAGACAGTCTTGGGCATTCTTGATTGAAAATGATAAAATAAACCCGAGCTATGAATTCATCGTAGATGACAGCATACTATTTTTTGTACCTATTTTCACACAAGATGATGAAGTATACATGTAAAGGTAGCTCGATGATGTGCCAACGAAGACATTCCTTGCGAAGATCACATCTAGCAGATATGAAGCCATGTGAAAAGTGGGTGCTTCTCCTTCCTTTAGTGTCTAAGCCTACAATATGCTCGTGCTCAATTGTTTAGAGATGATCGCTCCCCATTCGAAGATGATTCCGGAAATGACCATAGTGTATGCTAGGGGAATCCATGCCTTTGAGAACTTAGCGCAATATTTCTCCCCGTATAATCGGAAAATTATATCCATTAGGTAAATGTATGGCTCCCTTAGATTGGATGTCCCATACTAGTCATTGCTCTAGTTTGTGAATTTCTTGTCTTCCTTCCACCTGGAGGCCATTAATCGACTGGTGTCATGGAATTCATATAAATTAACTATGAAATCTGTGTTTAACCTCTCCTCCGGGTCCATGATCTTGTAATATTTATGTACCTATGTCGAGAGAAGAACACCGACACATCCACCATTGTCATTTGACTAGGAACTTCATTGCGTCTGTATGATCGATTATCCAACCCAAAATCTCAATACAGGGCAAGACCACGGTTCAATAGGCTACCATATGTAGGCATGAATACTGGATGTTTGGAAAAACTTGGTCGTCGAGCACCCTTACATTCAGGTCGTTGTGGGGAATAAACTCTGGGTAATCTTCCCGGATAATTTTGTTGAAAAAATCTACCCATTGTGGGTGAATTATATTTGATCCAGTGCTTTCTTTGGTATCTCCAAAATTTGAGGGTTGATAAAATGCCTTCGTAGTTGATTTCCTGATGACCAGTTCCACTCTAGCAAAAAATTCCAACTGTCTCGCAGTGCCAGGAAAAGATCCTTCGCTAACCTCTACTTCCTTCAATTTTGGTGCCCTTGGCAAGCGTCTAGCCATTGGCTTCCTTGGAGGCATGTTTCCTTGCAAAGGGAATAGAGTTAGACACCGTGTTATAGAGAGAATATTGATATATAAAAAATGTGACCACTGAAATGATAAAATTAACACATACCCCTTCTTCGCACTAGCTTAACTCGGTTTTAAAATTCTGAGAATCAAGCGCAACTCTTCAGACACTCTCTTCGCTTCTTCGACTACTCTAGAAATGAGAAAATTTTATGCGAAATGTTTAGGTTCAAATCTATCTTATTGATTTAAATTCACATAATACTTACCTTGTTGCACCAGTTCTTCGATTCATGGTGTAAGTGTGGTTCTAAAAAATCTGTTGCTAGATCCACATTATGCTCGAGATTAAATGCAGTCGTAGTCTGGTGGCATAGGCGTGCGCTATAATATGGTTTATCAGCAATTTAAAATTCCCATTATTCGAAAGAGGCACACGGTAGCAACGTATGCAAAGAGAAACATTTATCAGCCTATTAAATGGAAAAATTCGATGTTCTTTTGTGCTGAAAATGTCCCATCATTTCACTAATTTAAACGGGTGGATTGGGAGTCGACACTTTTCTTTAGACAATGTTCATTGATATCTCTTGGAAAAAAATCTGATGTTGATTCACCTTTTCATACAACGCTGATGTGGAAATGATGACCCAAAAGTGTGACTAAGATGTGGGGAAACCTAAGGTGACTCGGGATGAAACTAGGCCATACGAAATGCCTACGCGGAAAAGATACGTGGCGTTTGAGATTGGTTTCTTGTTTTAAGAGTGTTATTCATAATCAAAGATTTTAATTAGATAATCATTTTAACAAATAGGTCCTACCCTGCCGATGCCGAAAAAGTATCAAGGATCGAAAATCGACGATAAGTTTAAACAAGTGTTCCCAGATTACCCCCCTTGAAAATTTTCGATGCCGAAATGTATCAGGGATCGGTGATCGACGAAGTGTCAATAAGAAAATATTCCATGATTTAAAACTTTGAGATTTCACTAACCCCAAACAAGCGCATCAGTAATCGGTTATTGAAGGTTTGTCACGGCCCAAATCGATGTTTATCCCTCTCATATTTTGTCGACGTCGATGGTATATCAACCATTTCCTGAATCTTATCTGTGAACAGCCAGTGCAGATCTACTTCGAGTTTTACTGATGCCGATGATACATAGGTGATCGAATATTATTGTTACTATGTGGTGATTTTAGTTCTTAGATTTTTCCAATGCCGAATATAAGCGCGTGGGTCACAATTTTAGCTGTGAATTATTAGTTAAAATGCCAAGTTCTTCTTAGATACAAAGGTTTCACTTTGATAGGTATAAATAAATCCAACTTGATTGATTATGATACATGGAAATGAACTTAGTGATCTCTACACAATAGACTCAATTCAGAAAGCAGAACAAAAGGAAAACAAGTGGTACCCAACAGAAAAAAAAAATCATGAAAGCTTTTAGGGTGTGTTGAGCGCTCAACAAATGGAGATTCTCTGGGTGAAAGAAAAACATCTTCTCCTTCCTTTTGGCTTATCTTGTGCAGAAGTTGGTTGAGAAACTAACTGGCTTCGCTTTTATTAGAGTATCCCCTATCCATGCATGTACAATTTCCTGGGTTTGTGAATTCGGGTCCACCTATGGAGTTCATCCCTTATCTCACCTTCGTTCCTCTTGATTGTGACCCACGCCCCACTTTGACAAGAATTGGGTAAGGCATTCACTGGCTTGAGGTTGTTTTAGTTATCATTATTCCATCACTATGTTGTTTATTCGCTGTCAGTGAGCATCCATAGCCCCGACGGAGTCACCCTGACATCATAGAACGTGCTTCGCTACCAACGAGCATCCATAGCCCCATCAGAGTTATCTGCATACCCTCTTCGATTTTTCAGTCATTTAATATAATTGATTTATTTTCGAAAGAACTTCCATGAGTGAGTTGGAGAAGAGTATGTATGTTATCTGCAAGATGAAATAGTTAAGGTGAAATTCTTCCTAGCTCTGTCTAGAGGTACATGTGATCCTTTCAAACTTGCCATATTTCCCTTTGGGATTTACCAGACCACTAGGCGGATCCTTCATCACTTACCAATGTCATTTTTTTGCAAAGACAAGATTTAAATCTCCTTGAAGAAATTTGTAATCGCCCAACATTTCTTATGTTGCATGTAAGCGTAAGTTGGGAGAAGAGTTTGCTACACCATATTTATTAAGGCCGACCAATGCTTTACGGAACACAACTTTATTACAGAAAAATACTAATCAAAAGAAAAGACAAAAAAAAATGAATCCGCAATCAGTCTACCCTAAACCTACACATTTATCCTAATCAGAATGTATTCTAAAGAAACATGAACAAGACACTTTTTTTTTTTTACTATTTTTTTAACAGAAATATTATTTTAGGGCTTGGTTGTTCACTGGGAGAGTGTCAGGTTCCCCCCTCATATTTTTTATCCGATACGTGCCTGCCCCAATTTTCTCGAATACCTGGAAAGGTCCAAGCCATAGATTCTGAAACTTCAAATGTTTTCCCTTAGGTTAATTTTCTCTATCCCATTTCAGGACTAAGTCTCCTACTTCAAAACTCTTCTCTTTGGCCTTATGATTTTCAAACCATCCTTTAACTATCTGTTGATTAGCGACGAACTTAGATTTTTCTTTCTCCATTTCCTCTTCAATCACAAAGAGGGTATCAATTCTTTGTTGAATAACTGATGAGGGTTGTCCTCTTGAACCTTGAGAAAGATGAAGTGATAGATGATATAGACCATTTGGGAGGATGGCTTCTTTTCCATATAACAAAAAGTATGGAGAGTTTCCTATAGATTCCTTGGGTGTTACTCTATCTTCCCATAAGGAATTATGAAGAAAGCTATTCCAATTCCTCTGATTGTCTATGATTTTTTTCTTCAAGATCCTCACTAGGTTCTTATTAGTTGATTCTACCACCCCATCTCCTTGTGGGTAGTAGTTTGCAGAGTATCTTATTATGATTCCTTTTTCTTGAGAGAACTATGTTAATAGAGTAGAAGAAAAGTAGGCAACATTTAAAAAAACGAGAACATAAGGCATCCCAAACCTTGTGATTAGATGGTGTTCTATGAATTGGATTACAACCTTTTCATTAACGTGAGGCAGAGGGATGGCCTCTACCCATTTTGTAAAATAGTCTATGGCAGTCAGTATGTATTTATGTTGTTTTGAAGAATTCAGCGTAATATCCCCTATGACGTCTAACCCCAATTTCTCTAATGGTCTAGATATGGTCATTGGTCAGAGTGGGACAACTACCCTCTTTTCTCTACCAATGCTCATTTGGAAATATTTATAGTTTCTAGTGTATGTATGAGCGTCCCTAAATAGAGTAGGCCAATAATAATAAGATCTTAATATTTTGTGAGTAGTGGTATCTCCTGCAAATTTTCCACCCACAGGACCATCATGGAGCTCCCTCATAATGTTTTCTACATCTTCACACTCGAGACATCTCAAGAGTAGTCCATCATAATTTACACGGAAAAGTACTGAATTTACGAAGCGATATTGCACGAATTTTAGCCTAAGAGGTATCCTTTCCTTAGGGCTTAGATTTTATGGGAAAGTCCCATGATGTAAAAGATAAATCAAGTTTCCATAATGAGATTCATTTCCTGGGGGAATGTATAAAGCTTCATTGCACCATAATGCTAATTCATTCTCCCACTCAGGGTCTTTATTTATTAGATCTTGGGCTTCTGCAGCCAGTTTACACAATCCTTGTCCCTTTACTAATTTGGAAGGTTTTATATCTAGATCAAATTCTTGGACAACTTCCATATAATTTCGTCTTCTCTCCCCCATATCTGGTTGAGTTAATAGGGATCAGACTGCGAGATGAGGCATAATGACTTTGGTGTGATTTCTTAGGATGTAAGATCTTAAATGTTTTACTGCTTTGTATAATGGGTAATTAAATTCGGCTCCTTGGAGATTATTGATCATAAATGATATTGCTGCCTCATTATTGTCATCATCCTTCTGGGTCAATACTGTATCTAAGGACTAGTCGAAGGAAAAAGTATAGAGGAAGAAATATTTACTAAAGTTGGGACTTCGCAGCACCGGAGCTTGAGAGATTGCAGTCTTGATATTGTTGAAGGCATCTTTTTTCTCGTCATCCCACTTAAACTCTTCATCCTCGTGAATCATTTTTTGTAAGGGTTTGATAGTTTCAGCGAAATCCAGCGTGAACTTCCTCACAAAATTAATTTTCCGAAAGAAGGATTCCATAGCCTTTTTGTTATGGGGCAAGGGAAGCTGAGCTATTGCTTTTATTCATTCGAGATCCATACGAATTCCTGCTTGAGATATAATATGAACTATTAGTTTCCCTTCCTCAACACAAAACATAGTTTTCTTAGGGTTTAAAGATATTCCATATTTCCTACACCTTTCAAAAATCCGGGTTAGATGTTGTATGTGGTCTTCTCTGCTCTTTGAATAAACAGTCACGTCATTCAAATATACTACTACAAATTTGTTAATCAATACCCAAAAAGATACATCCATGGCCCTTTGGAAGGTTTCCCCTACATTAATCAACCCAAAGGGCATGCGTTTATAAGAAAAAGTTCCCCACTTGGTTTGGAAGGTATTTTTCAATCAGTCTTCTTATGAAACTAGGACCTGGTTATAACCTGAGAAACCATCTAGAAGTGAAATGATTTCAGAGACAGACACGGTCTGCAAGAGCTGGTTCATGGGTGGGACTAGGCAATTATCCTTTTCTGATGCTCTATTAAGGTTTCTGAAATCTATACACAACAGATCTCTACAGACTTTTTCCTGACATGAACTAAATTGGATATCTAGGTAGAGTATCTAACCTGAAAGATAATATTGGCATCTAGAAATTTCTTTAACTCTTGATACATTAGGGGTTCTGTTATCACTTCAAAATTCACCCTAGGCTGTAATTAGTTGAGCTTGGTAACATCAAAATATTTTTAAATGTAAATGAGTTTTTAAAAGGTCAAATGGACAAGACTCAAAATAATAATATTTTAACTCATAAATCTGGGCTAGCATGCACAAGAAAATGAGGTTTTAATTAGTTTCAGTCAGTGTTTAAGGATAAATATGAGTAGAGAGAAGACTTGGTGAACAAGTCTGCTATAAGCATCAAGCCTTCTAACAGTTAGGTGAAGAAAAACATCAGTCACAAGATCATCTTGAAACCAAACTTTAAGACCCTGAAAACAGTTACAGTAGAATCATAATCAAACATCCATTATAACACAGCTATAACATCTCATAAGGATCCTCCATTAATGAGCATTCAAAGTAAGGAGAAATAAGAAAATGAAGAGAAATTGACTTCCATTAATAAAAAATTCTCAGGTCCAATACATAACCAGAGAACGATCTACTTAGTAAAAAATATTACAATTTTGGAGCCTCAGCTCAACCATTCCCACCTACTTCATCATTTGGAACATGTATTTATAACAAAAAGGAAAGGCAACAACAAGAGGTGTGAGCTAGCCCTTCCTCACAACAGATTCTCCAACAATAGTTATCAATTGAACACATGTGCTAGCAACTATTAACAAACTTCTATAAAAAAGGAAACATGTTGGCAACCCATCCAACAATACTTAAATGACGCTTCCTCCCTTGATGCACATCCTCTTGCATGCCAAGTGTCCTGTAGAGGTTGTAAGTTGTCATCATGTTGCCAGCTATTATCTCAGCCATTCTCCACATCATCAACCACTAACAATAATGATAACTTGAGCTCCATGATTCCTGGTACCTATTGGTAGCATCTTTTGATAGCAAGATTTTGTAGCATCCCCACAAAATTTCCTGTAATTCAGTAGCGCGACCTCCAAAATAAGCATGCCGAAATGGGTAGCGCCATGCCTATGTGTCTCTGTGCATAATTTGGCCTCTTTCAAAATTTCGATAGAGCCCACCTGTCATTACACTACTCAGGAGATTTGGTAGCGCACTGTGGAATCCACAGTACCCAGGAGATTTGGTAGCGCACTGTGGAAATCACATCGCCTATGAGATTTGGTAGCTCACTGTGGAATTCGCAACATACCCCCTTGTGCACATCCATGCCTGAAAACGCTGGAACGAGCGAGAAATTGGGAACATCATCATATATATTACGGCTACATTTAGTTCTTCAACACCTGCACAATCACTTGGCACTTGGCAGCTTGCAATTTATTTTAAAAATTGACTCATGGAACATCTCCATATGTCTCGGGGAATTAGAGATTGTTGTCTTTATATACGTAAATACTCTCATAGCATATTTGATGAGACAAGTGGAAAGGAATTGGGCTTGGTGCTTACGCTTGGATTTGTGTGTTGACTTGTGGCTTGACTTGAGAATTGGGCCAATGGGTCCCCTAAAATTTTGTTAAAAGCCATAAACTTGAGAGGCCTAGTTTGGCTTTTTTTTTTTAATTCCATATGTATAGTATGTAGATCTTGGCATATGTAATAGATTTAATTTGTAGTGTGAATTAGGGTTAGGACACTTTTAAATCACACATCGCATTTTTTTATGAGATTTAAAATATATATATATATATATATATAATATATATTTTTATATTTGAAAATCTAAAAGTCATAGAACTAGGGCTTGAGATTCAATACAATTTATTTGTATTTTTTGTATTGCGGGTCAAGAGGGAAAAGTCAAAGGATTTCTAGGAAAAAGTGATCAATGAGATATTGATGTTAAGGACACTGTTACTGGATAAATCGGTATGTGCGGACACTAATTGATCTCTCTAGATATAGAACAAAACACACTAGAACATGACGCTTTCCTTAAGTTTTAAATATTGAATTTACTAACTAAAGAGGGATGGGTGACATACCGTTTAAACACTGCTTCCTCTCACCATCACCATCCTAGCTCTATTCCAACACTCATAAAATGATGATCTTGCAAAAGAACGAAACCAACCAAAGTGATAGTAATAGCATAAACTCAATATAAACCTATGTATGTGATCAAGGAATCATACAATAAAACACAACAAGCCTTATAGGAAAGAATCATATTAATGTATCATATCAAATGTGAAAGAGAGATTACAACCATGGCCTTGATGTCATAAGGTCCCTTCCAACTGTCCTTTGTTCCCCATGCACTTCCACTCCAAGGATTTTGAGAGCATAGATCTGATAATATTCACAATCTATCTTGACAAAGTGGTTCATCTAGCCGAGCTAACAATCTCCAAAGCTCAGTCCAATCCAAGCTAATTCCAAAAGCTCAAAATCTACAAAGCTAACTTTCTCCATGAGAGGTCCTCTCCTTTTATAAGTTGAAGAGGATAAGGTGAGGAGGTTAGGATGATCCCACTAAATCATGAAAGTGAGTAAGATCCAAACCATTTGGATGCCACCTCACCATGGAAGTTTCTCCTTCTAGAAGCATCGAGAAGATGCTCATTTTTCCCATGTATGAGAATTCTCACACCCTGCTTATAGAGAAACCTTTGAACCTCTCGCAACCCATCTATGGTGCAGCCTGCGAGAATCAGCCATTCTCACACCCTATCCATAGTGAAACATGCGAAAATCATCTTTAATAGGGTTTTCATAAAGGAAAATGCAACTTCTTTTCTCAGGAAAAGTTCTTCTCCCTTCTTTCTTCAGGAACTTAGGTGACTGACCCCTCTGAAGACTACAGATAGGTTTACATCATTAACGGTCATAGGGATGATAAAAATAATGTGTAACAGAGAGCCCCCCAAAGTATGAAGTTAGAATAGAGTGATAGCTGAAATACTTTGTCGAGTGTGTGTAGGAAACAAGGAACAGTCGGTCAGAAACCTGCCAACAAACAAGGAAATACAATACAATAATATATCATCACTGATGTAGGCATTCCCATACTCATAATACAAATGAATCAGATCATAAATGTCGACATGAAAATATCCATGTCAAGTAAGTCAGGTCATGGCCACCAAATATACACTGTGGATCCATGCCAATATGACTCAAATATGAACATAGCCACCAAAAAATACACTGTGGATCTATGTGTTAAAGACTCAAATTTGAACATAGACACGAGGCATACAATGTGGATCTATGCAACAATACAAACTGAATATACTCCAACGCAACCTGAATCTGTCAGAAAAGATCCAGGGTCTTCATCTCCACCACTCTATAGTATGAATCTAACCATGCGAATACATGTGTCAAAGTCGAACATGGTAGAAACCACTTGATTACCGGTCATTAGTGTATACTGTTAACAAGTGCAAGGGAAATAACCATTATTGTCAATGACTCCCAAGGTACACTAGTACAATCCAACAAATGTGAATTAATGAGCTGAAGTCGAACACTCGGTGGAATCTCCTGATCAAGGGTCAATAATGAAAACCCACTATCGAAAGCAAGGAAACCTACCATTGAGGCATGCAAGTTCTAAGGTACCAATTAGTTTCTAAGTCTAATTCTTGGATAATGAGTTGAAGTCAATAGGAAAATACTTGTCACAAGAGGGCCTTAATGTATCCCCCATCGATGACACGAAACAGGTAAAAAGATTTGATGTAGATAAGAGTAAACAATAACTCAGGACTGACTCAAGGATGGCCGACACAATAGAAGTCTTAAGGACTGCATAAATGGATGACACAATAGAAGGCTTTCCAGGTTGAACTTCTCTTTGAGCATATTGACGACATGACAACTGTCTTGGAAATATTGACTCAACAATAGGGATCACAAACCAATGGGTAATCTTATAAGGAGTATGATCATGAGACGAGCAGATTTTCCAACCTAGACACAAGGCGAGTGAAAGGGTGTCATGTTCAAAAGAGACTTTTCCATGGAATACAGGTTTAGACACATTTCTTTCCCAAATTTTCCCCCACCATTTCTGGCAAGTACCTCTTTATTTTTACACAAGCTTGAGGAGGATAACATATTCTTGAAATGTAAGCTCATCCTTCAGATGATCCCCTCAGAGTATGTTTAACGAACCCTAGGAAGGAGTGGTTTGGTCCCACATGGGCCTTTCAATCTTTATTTCATGAGTCTAAAGAGAGAAAACTCAGGGGTTTTTCATGTTTATAGAGTCTAAAAAACACTTAAAGAGAACTCTCCCAGTTCCTTTTTCATAAATTAGTCTGACGAGACCGAAAAAGTGATAAACTATCGCTCATCAAATGTTTTCTTCAAATACTTTTATGAGCGTGAAAAGAACAATATCGCTCGACAATATTTTCATGTTTAGAGAGTGTAAAAAGAGCTTAAAGGGAACTCCAGTGGGTTCCTTTTTCGTATAACCGTTACGAGTCCGAAAAAGTGATAAACTTATACTTAGTTACATTCTCACTTATTTACGAGCACGAGAAAGAACAAAGACTAATCTCAGTAATTTATTCTCATGTATTTACGAGCATGAGAAAGAACAAAGACTAAGTTCAGGATTCTTTTCATTTTTACGCAAGCTTTAAAAAAAAAAAAAAAAACTATGCCTGGATCTAGTTTCATTTTTACACAAGCTTGAACCAAAGGAAACTATGCTTGAGGTAAGTGGTTTCATTTTTACACAAGCTTGAACCATAGAAAACTATGCTTAGACTTCCCAACGCATAACACAGGGATGGTTGGTAGATTTCCTGTAATTTATTCTCATGTATTTACGCACATGAGAAAGAACAAAGACTAAGCTCGGGATCGTTTTCATTTTTACGCAAGCTTTAAAACAAAACAAAACTATGCTTGGACTTGGTTTCATTTTTAATGAGCTTGAAATCAGAAAACAATGCTCAAGGCTGGTTTCATTGTTAAATGAGCTTGAAATCAGAAAATCATTTTCAAAGACCTCTATTTCATTTTTTAACGAGGTTGTCTAAGAGATGCAAAAACTATCCTTGGAAGTGGTTTCATTTTTTAACGAGCTTGAAATCAGAAAATCATCCTCATAAACCTCTGTTTCATTTTTTAATGAGGTTGCCTCAGTGATGCAAAAACTATCCTCGTCTCTCTTCTTGATCATGGATTCCAAGAGGACAATGCTTCGGAAGGAAAACATGTCATGGGACAAAAATTGATCATGGATTCCAAGAGGTCTTCACTGGAGGGAAGAAACACACTCTGGAAGGACATCATGTCAAGGGTTGTGACAGGAGTAAAGAGATTAGGCTCTAACAAACCTATCGAAGATATCACCATGTCAACTACTAGATCTAAGTCATCATAAGTTGAAGCCATGGGCAACAACGCCACATAATTAACCTATGGTGGGGGTGATACCGTCTGCATGTAAGAACCATTCAGGGAGGCAATTCAGTTGGGGTCAATGAATGAAAGTTTATCAATAGTCACAACTCATCCATCGTGAGGGAAAGATATCACATGAAAAAGAGTAGATGCAATAGCTTTCATGGCATAGACATAATCTTGCCCAAGGAGTAAAGAGAAATCCAAGGGGTCTTGGACTACCATGCCATCAATAAAGATAATTTTCCCTACCAAAGTTATAGGAAATTGAGGAAGGGTCCCTAAAGTTCGACTGATTCTTCTATTAAAAGCTAGAAAATTATTTGTAACTAGGGCAAGATGAGGACAACCCAAAGCTTTCCAAGCAAAAGAGGAAAAAATGCTAATGGACGCACCTTCATCTATCAATGTCTGAGGAATGTCCTGACCACAAACTTGCACTGTAATATGGAAAGGAATGTGAGAGAGAAGATGAGGTCCAATTAGCACACCCCAATTAAAAAGGATGGCCTCATTACTTGGAGGGGGTTTCACGGGAGAAGGAGGAATACCCCCCGACACAGCAGAGTCTGTATCAATGAGAAAAATGTGGTCAGTATAGGGTTTACTCTCGAGCGGGAGAGTAGGATCGGCCGATGATGAGATTGGATCGACTACTTGGGTTTCATTCTCCAAGGGGAGAATGGGATCGACGCTTGGAAAAGGATCGACCACTTAGGTTTCACTCTCTAATAGGAGAGTGGGATCAACCAAGGATGGGATCAGATCAACTACTTGGTCTACTGGTTCAACCAAGTATGTGACCAGATTGACCACTTGATCAACCAGAATGACCGACGGGGGAACCAGATTGATCATTCCATCAACTACGGGTGGGTTGAGAGAAAGGTTGTGATAAGCAGCTGGAAGTTGAGGCTGTGAAACATGTTGGTTGTGAAGCCTGATTATGTTCCTAATTCAGAGGTCCTTGCTTTCAGTCGTGTTTATACCCCATGAAGACTTTACACCCTAGAAGTATGTACACTCTTCCACGCGGGGGAGTACAGAGGGGGGGTAACCCCTCTACGGGGTCCAAGGGGCCTATCCCCTCGGCTGGGGGGTTCGGGAGCGACGCCCTCGAAGGAAAAATTGCCTTGTAAATGTATATTTTAATTGTTGGACAACTGAGAGGGGGGGTGAATCATTTGTTACCATGCTTAAACAATTATGCTTATTTTAAACTCTTTACACATTACTCAATGACAATCACAATAATGTAGGCAAATAAGTAATATCACATTCAGCATCAGTCACACATACGAGATACACAGAGATAGATATTTCCTGAGGAAACCCATAGAGGGTAAAAAACTCTCCTTCTTTATATGATAAGTAATCTTTACATTCTTTACATTATCATAAATATGAGCACCAACTCATAATGAGGCTGCAACCTCTATTTTGCAAGCTGCTACTTGCTAAGAGCACCAACTTTCTGGATTCTCTAGCACTAACTCCCTGGTTTCTCTAGCACCCACTAGAAGGAAGCACTAACTCCCTAAGTGTTCCAGCACCAACTGGATGGAAGCACCAACTTCCAGTCACACAGGCACCAACCTGTATAACAGAGAACAACAGTTCTCCCTTGCACCACCCTGCCACCCTGGTTTCTCTGGCTGCAACTAGATGGAAGCTACAACTCCCTTTGTTCAAGAACCCACTTGAACCTCTGAGGACAACAATCCTCCCTAGCACCACCCTACCACCCTGAAATATAAATCTTTGCTAATGAAACTTATCACAGTGATACAATATTTATCATTGGCTTACCATGCTTATCACTATTCTGCTATGCTGCTCTTCTCTCCTGTATCAATGTCTCTCTGTCTGCATCTTCTTGGGATTTTTGATCTTCTGTTTTTCTCTGCGGGAGCACCTCAACCTACCTTTAGTGTCTCACTATCTTGCGATACACATGACTTGCGCTTTCTTTGCTTCCGCCTTTCAATCTATGTGCACCAATTCCATACCATGCACCATTCCTTTTCACTCTATTTCAGCTGCTGCACACTCCTCCTTCTACACTCATGAATCCCTCACAACAATAGCAACCCATCTCTTCTTTGTTCTGCATACTTATAGTTTTTGTGCACCTTCTGCATGCTCTCCCCATGTCAAGTGCTCTGCCTGCTTATCATCACAACTCTTCAGCTTCTCTGGCAATTAGATTTATCTGTCAATTTCCTCTTCAAACAGTCTTCATTCCACTGGCAGATTCCTTGAGACTCTTCATCTTCTCTGGCAATCACACAAAAGTCTCTTCGAGTCCTCTGGCATAAACTATCTGTCGTTTCTAGTAGTTACACTCTGAAGTGAAACAGTAGCCCTTCGATCTTATTCAAATTCATCTTCACCGTTGAATTGACTTCATTGAATCTTGCGTTTATTTTGCCATTTCACACTTCGACATTTCGGAAATCCTGTTGTGTGACATCTCGACTCTCCAAGTTGCGATCTCTGAAACTCCGAAAAAGGAGCTTGCCGCTTGAAGATTTTCTCTACATCTCTTCGACCATGTGACTATGAGAGGTGACCGAGCGCTTATCCATATAATTCTTTCGTGATTTCTCTTTTTGGCACTTCGGTGTTCCTGTGGCGATGAGTTCTTGATGCTCCATGTCCCAGTATCCAAATCTCCGAAATTGATCTTGGTTGTGCTAGCTCCGATTACTTCGGAATTTCACATTTTGGCCTTTCGTGATTGTTTCGATGAAGAGTCTCGGCACTTGACTCTTCCAACTCCCGGTATTCGAAGCTCCAAAATGGAGTCGGATCAATGGTCCACACCCTAGATGATTTGACAGTCCAGATCTCTTCGTGATTTCGCACATCGCAATTTCGACATTCTTGACGTGAGAGTTCTTGACAACTCCACCTCTCGATCTGCAAAACTCCAAAATGGAGTCATCTCAACTTTTCAGCTTTTTACACTTCGCAACTTTAGGATTCTTGTTGTGAGAGTCCTTGACATCTCCAACTCTCGATATCTGAACCTTCGGTATGGAGTCTTTGACATTTCACGATTTCTCATTTCACGTCTTCGGGTTTCACAACTTCGGGACTCCTATAGTAAGAGTTCTTGACATCCCCAACTCTCAGTATCCGAAATCATCTTCCTTCTTCTAGGATTTCGGCGTTTCTCATTTCACGATTCCGGGACTCCTGATGATGAAGAGTCTTGACTCTTCCAACTCCCGGTATCCGAAATTCTGTAATGGAGTTGGATCAACTATATTTCGTCATTTCGCATTTCGCCTTTTTGGGACTCCTATGGTGAAGAGTCTCAGCGCTTAACTCCTCCAACTCCTGGTATCCGAAGTTCTGAAATGGAGTTGAATCAAAGATTCGGTATTTCCTTGTTTCTCATTTCAGCAATTCGACATTTTGGCACTCCTATGGTGAAGTTTATCGACACTTCAACTCCTGGTATCTAGGACTCCGAAATGGAGTTATTTCTCGGTTTGTGAAACACTTTTTTGATGTGCCTCTTTTGGGATTTCGGGATTCCGGATTTCGCAACTTCGAGACTCCTATGTTGAAGAGTCTCAACTCTTGACTTCTCAATCTCCCGGTATCCAAAACTTTGAAATGGAGTTTACGCTTCTGATCTTTCCATGCAATTATCCCTGCACTGTTGATCTTCCTTGCCTGCCTATTTTCCATCAAATAAACAAGCTTGCACTCTTCGTGCACCTTTGCACTATCTCTTATGAGCTTACGTTGTCCCTATTTTGCCATCAATGCATACTATGATCTTGCCATCAATGACAAGCATACCTGCCTGTAAACATGCCAACAATATCCCCCTTTGGCATTGATGGCAACCCTGAATGACTGCACTAATCTGTTTGGACCTCCAACTATAGCATCCGGTCCGGACCACTGCTTTTCCCCCCCTTTGACATCAATGTCAAAGAAAACATGCTCCCCCTGAGTTGTTGCAATATTTTTAGGAGGTATCAGATATTCAATCAATACAAAATTCCCCCTAACAATATGGACTCTCTTAGGTGTGAGATGGGATGACACCCAACTTCTTTTGGAGATATTCAAATGATGTCTTGGCTAGGGGTTTAGTAAAGATGTCTGCAATTTGTTTTGTGTTTGGAATGTAATGAACTTGAACAGTCTGATTGGTGACCTGCTCTCTCAAAAAATGGTATTTTATGGGAATATGCTTGGTCTTGGAGTGGAATACCGGATTCTTGGACACACTGATGGCACTAGTGTTATCACAATGAATTGGGATTGGTGCAGTGCATTTTACCTCCAAGTCTTCAAGTGTCTGAATCATCCATAATACCTGAGTGCAACAGGTAGCAACAACAATGTACTCTACCTCTGTCGTTGATAAAGAAATGGAACCTTGTTTTTTACTCAACCATGCTACTAGAGAATCTCCTAAGAAAAATGCAACTCCACTCGTGCTTTTCCTTTCATCCATGCAGTTAGCCCAATCAGCATCTGAGTAGGTTGATAATTGAAAATTTTGATTCTTAGGATACCATAGGCCATAATTCATTGTTTCTTTCAAATATCAAAATATCCTTTTGACAGCTAGCAAATGACTCTGTTTAGGTGCAGACTGATATCTTCCTACCATTCCAACATCTTGCATTATGTCTGGGCGAGATGTTGTGATGTACAACAGGCTCCCTATCATTGACCTATATGAAATCTGATCAACATCAGGTGAGTCATAATCCTTGCTTAATTTGCATCCAGTAACCATAGGTGTGCCCACAGGTTTAGAATCTTCCATTTGAAACCTTTTCAACATTTCTCTTAGATATTTTTCTTGAGAAATGAACATCCCTTCAGACCTTTGAGTAATTTGCAGACCAAGAAAAAATGATAGTTCACCTATCATAGACATTTCAAACTAAGACTCCATGGCAGAAGCAAACCATTTTACCAATGAATCCTTATTACATCCAAAGATGATTTCATCTACATAGACCAACACAATGAGAAAATCATCACCCTCTATTTTGATATATAGATTGTTGTCAATTGTTCCTTTCTTGAATCCTTTGTCTTTGAGATACGTATCCAGTCTGCGATACCAGGCACGAGGAGCTTGTTTTAACCCATATAAATCTTTCTTTAGCTTGCATACTAAGTCAGGGTTATCAAACAGTTCAAAACCCTTTGGTTGTTCCATATAGATTTCTTCATTTAAATCTCCATTTAGAAAAGCTGACTTGACATCCATTTGATAGACTTTAAACCTTTTATGAAAAACATAGACAATAAATATTCTGATAGCTTCCAACCTTGCTACAGGCGCAAATGTTTCATCAAAATCCAGTCCTTCTATTTGAGCATAGCCTTTACAGACCAATCTTGCTTTGTTTCTGGCAACTTGTCCCTACTCATTCAACTTATTCTTAAAGATCCATTTGGAACCAATGATATTTTTACCTTCCGGTCTATGAACCATCTCCCATGTATTGTTTTTCTCAATCTGATCAAGTTAGTCATTCATTGCTTTAACCCAATGTTCATCTTTCCTAGATTCATTAAAATTCTTGGGTTCCAGCATAGATATGAACGCTATATGTGATTGTTCGGTATTTTTTATTAGCTTTCTCCTGGTTTGTACACCTTTGTCTTTTTCACCAATTATCTGACTTACAGGATGATTCTTTTGAGTGATTCTGGAGGAGGAATTTGATGTTGTCTGCTGATTTGAGTCTGTCTGAGTATCTATGTCTTCATCTGATTCAGAGTCTTCATTTTCTAATTCTTGGACTTGTTCATCTTCGGCTTTAGTTGTGTCTTCTGTAGAAGACTCATTACTATACACCACTCTTGCTGGGATTCCTTCATCAACTTTTATGTCAGTACAGTCAACCATTTTATGCAGCCTTTTATTATAGCATCTGTATCCTTTAATGTTTGTAGCATACCCTAGGAAGATACCTTCATCAGCCCTGTCATCATATTTTCCAAGGTTCTCATCATTATTCGTTATGTAGCATTTACTCCCAAAGACTTTGAAGTGTTTCATTGAAGCAGGTCTCCAAAACCACAGTTCATAAGGTGTCTTGTCACTTTGTGGTCTGAGGTGGGATTTGTTAAGAACATGGATTGTTGTGTGTATTGCTTCTACCCAGTAGGTTTGACCAATGTTCTTCTCATTCATCATTGACTTGGCCATTTCTTGCATTGTTCTGCTCTCAACTACTCCATTTTGTTGTGGAGTTCTTGGGATTGTGTATTCTCTCTTGATCCCATGCTTATCACAAAATTCCTTTAAGTCACTTGACGTAGACTCTCCTCCTCGGTCTGATCTTACTGCCCTTAACCTCTTTCCTATTTGAGTCTCAGTTAAAGCCTTAAATATTTTAAACTTCTCAAATGCTTCAGATTTTTCCTTGAGAAAGGAAACCCAAGTAAGTCTGGAGTAATCATCAATAATCAACATGAAGTAGTTTTCTTTCCCTATGCCTTCCTGTCTTGATGGTTCACACAAATCCATATGAACTAGTTGGAGTGGTTTCTCTATTGAAGTAAAGCTCTTGGACTGAAACTATGTCCTGTTTAGCTTTCCTACTTGGTTGGGTTTACACATTGAATCTTGGGGCTTTGATATTCTCAGAAGATCCTTTACTTCCTAGAAATTTTTGAGTTTGATTAAGCGGTCAAAGTTTAGATGTCCAAGTCTCCTATGCCATAACCAGCTTTCATCATGTTTTCTTAGATGACATTCTTCTCTATTTTCTTTCAGAACATATACATTATTTTATGTCCTTATGCCTTTGGCCACCACTTGTCCTGAGTTTACATACTTTGTCTTGCAGTCCTTGGACATGAACACCACTTCACATCCTCTGTCACACATTTGAATTACACTAAGAAGATTATGTTTCATCCCATCTACAAGTAGAACATCTTGGGTTTTTCCTTTTCCATTATTTAACCTCACCACTTCTTGTTCTAATGCTTCACATCTTGCCTTCTTTTCTGATAATTGTCGTTTCAGAATGTCTTCGATTTTCTTTTCTTCTTCTAATTCTACTTTTAGTGGGACAAGGTCTTCATTAGGTTCTTTACTGTCTTTCTCATACTGTATCAGTGATTGTCTTTGCTTTCTGTTCTTAATTCTTAGTTTATCAATCTCTTCCAGTGCACTGATCAGTTCTCCTTCCATGTCAACCACAACTTCTTCTTCATTAACACCATTTCCTGTGTTGTTATTATCATAATCCTCTTTGGACATAAGTATGAAGTCATTTAGTTTATCTTCAATAGAGGATTCATTGTCTTCATCATCTGAAGGATCATCATCATTTTTTACGCAAAGACTTTTCTTCTTAAAGTTATTCTCTTTAAAGAAATTTTTGTGTTTGTGCTTCTCCTCATCATCACCTGTCTGATCCTTTTCTTTGTGGGGACATTTATTTGCAAAATGACCTATCCTACCATAGTTGAAACATTTGAAAGGAAGTTTACCTTTGTATTTTCTTGATCCCTTCTTCAGTCTCTTCATAAATTTTGCTTCAATTTCATCGGGCTCAGAATCCTCATTCTTGTCTTCTTTAAATGTTGCTTCTCTGGAGGTGGGTTTATCTTTAACTATTCTCATTTCATATGCAGTCAACGTTCATAGAAGTTGATCAAACTCCAAGGTTTTTAGATCATTAAGTTCTTCTATAACAGAGACCTTTGGGTTGAACCTATCTGGTAGAGATCTCAAAATTTTTTAAACTAAAGAAGGTTCCTCAATTTTTTCACCAAGTGCTTTCAATGCATTTACCATTTCTTCTACTCTCAGAAAGTATTTTCCAACAGTTTCATCTTTCTTCATTTTCAGCTGTTCAAACTATATTCTGTAGGTTTGAAGCTTAGCGTCCTTTACTTTTTCATTACCTTCATAACTGCTGATGAGTTTGTCCCACATTTCTTTGGCAGTTCCTAGGTGCATAACTTTTACGAATTCTTCTTTTGCAAGCCCACTCAAGATAGCATTCATAGCCTTAGCGTTGAAACTAAATTCTAGCTTGTCATCCTTATTAGCTAGTACAACTGGCTTTACATAACCAATATCTACCACATCCCAGACATTTGCACCTAAATCCATTATGTAGGTTCTCATTCTAACTTTCCAGAAGGCAAAGTTTGTTCCATTGAACAGAGGGGCCTTATTGGTTGAATTTCCTTCATGGCTTGACATGTTTAAGCTCTTGGATCTACCCTTAGATAAAAGGGGTCGGCTCTGATACCAATTGTTGGACAACTGAGAGGGGGGGGTGAATCAATTGTTACCATGCTTAAACAATTATGGTTATTTTAAACTCTTTACACAGTACTCAATGACAATCACAATAATGCAGGGAAATAAGTAATATCACATTCAACATCAGTCACACATATGAGATACACAGAGACATATATTTTCTGAGAAAACCCATAGAGGGTAAAAACCTCTTCTTCTTTATATGATAAGTAATATTTACATTCTTTACATTATCATACATATGAGAACCAAATCATAATGAGGCTGTAACCTCTGTTTTGCAAGCTGCTACTTGCTGAGAGCACCAACTCTCTAGATTCTCTAGCACCAACTAGAAGGAAGCACCAACTCCATGGTTTCTCTAGCACCCACTATAAGGAAGCACCAACTCCCTGGTTTCTCTAGCACCCACTAGAAGGAAGCAACAACTCCCTAAGTGTTCCAGCACCAACTGGATGGAAGCACCAACTTCCAGTCACACAAGCACCAACCTGTATAATAGAGAACAACAATTCTCCCTTGCACCACCCTGCCACCCTAGTTTCTCTGGCTGCAACCAGATGGAAGCTACAAATCCCTTTGTTCAAGAACCCACTTGAACCTCTGAGGACAACAGTCCTCCCTAGCACCACCCTACCACCCTGAAATATAAATCTTTGCTAATGAAACTTTTCACAGTGATACAATATTTAACATTGGCTTACCAGGCTTATCACTATTCTGCTATTCTTCTTTGCTCTCCTGTATCAGTGTCTCTCTGTCTGCATCTTCTTTGGATTTATGATCTTTTGTTTTTCTCTGTAGGAGCACCATAGCCTACCTTTAGTGTCTCACTGTCTTGCGGTACACATGCCTTGCACTTTCTTTGCTTCTGCCTTTCAATCTATGTGCGCCAACTCCATACCATGCACCATTCCTTTTCACTCTATTTCAGCTGCTGCACACTCCTCCTTCTACACCCCTGAATCCCTCACAACAACAACAACCCATCTCTTGTTTGTTTTGCATACTTATAGTCTCTGTGCACCTTCTGCATGCTCTCCCCATGTCAAGTGTTCTGCCTTATTATCATCAAAACTCTTCAGCTTCTCTGGTAGTTAGATCTATCTGTCAATTGCCTCTTCGAACAATCTTCATTCCACTAGAAGATTCCTTGAGACTCTTTAGATTCTCTGGAAATCACATAGAAGTGTCTTCGATTCCTCTAGCATAAAATATTAGTCATTTCTAGCAATTACACTCTGAAGTGCAACAGTAGCCCTCCGATCTTATTCAAATTCATCTGCACCGTTGAATTGAATTCATTGAATCTTGCATTAATTTTTCCATTTTGCACTTCGGCATTTCGACAATCCTGTTGTGTGGCATCTTGACTCACCAAGTTGCGATCTCTAAAACTCCGAAAAAGGAGCTTGCCGCTTCAATATTTTCTCTACATCTCTTCGACCATGTGACTATGAGAGGTGATCGAGCACTTATTCATATAGGGCTTTCGTGATTTCACTTTTCAACACTTCGGCGTTCCTGTGGAGATGAGTTCTTGATGCTCCATGTCCTGGTATCTGAAGCTCTGAAATGGAGCTTGGTTGTGCTAGCTTCGACTACTTCGGCATTTCGCATTTTGTCCTTTTGCAATTATTGCGATGAAGAGTCTCGTCACTTGACTCTTCCAAATCCCGGTATTCGAAGCTCCAAAATGGAGTCAGATCAATGGTCCACACCCTAGATGATTTGAAGGTCTAGGTCTCTTCGTGATTTTGCACATTGACATTTATGCATTCTTGACGTGAGAGTTCTTGACAACTCCACCTCCTGGTCTGCGAAACTCCAAAATGGAGTCAGCTCAACTTTTCAACTTTTCACACTTCACAACTTTGGGATTCCTGTCGTGAGATTCCTTGACATCTCCAACTCCTCGTATTCAAACCTCCGGTATGGAGTCTTTGACATTTCACGATTTCTCATTTTGCGTCTTCGGGTTTCGTGACTTCGGGACTCCTGTAGTAAAAGTTCTTGACATCCCCAACTCTCGGTATCTGAAATTGTCCTCCTTCTGGGATTTCAGCGTTTCACATTTCACAATTCCGGGACTCCTGATGATGAAGAGTCTTGACTCTTCCAACTCTCGGTATTTGAAACTCTGAAATGGAGTCGGATCAACTGTATTTCAGCATTTCACATTTCGCCTTTTCGGGACTCCTGTGGTGAAGAGTCTCGGCGCTTAACTCCTCCAACTCCCGGTATCTGAAGTTCCAAAATGGAGTTGAATCAAAGATCTGGTACTTCCTTGTTTCTCATTTCGGCAATTCGGCATTTTGACACTCCTGTGGTGAAGTGTATCGACACTTCAAATCCCAGTATCTGGGACTCTGAAATGGAGTTTTTTCCCGATCTGTGAAACGCTTTGTTGATGCGCCTCTTTCGGGATTTCAGGATTCCATATTTCGCAACTTTGGGACTCCTGTGTTGAAGAGTCTCAACTCTTGACTTCTCAATCTCCCAGTATCTGAAACTCCGAAATGGATTTTACACTTCTAATCTTTCCATGCAATTATCCCTATGCTACTGATCTTCCTTGCCTGCCTATTTTCCATCAAATAAACAAGCACACTCTTGCACTCTTCGTGCACCTCTGCACTATCTCTTCAGAGCTTACATTTTCCCTGTTTTTCCATCGATGCATACTCTGATATTTCCATCAATGAAAAGCATACCTGCCTGTAAACATGCCAACAATAATTTCATTGTAAATCTGGACCATTCATTATAAGGTCACAGATCTAACAGTAGAAATTATGTTAGGGTTTTTCCCTATAAGGCAACCCTCTGTTATGAGGGAAATGTATTGTGTCTATGCATTATGGCGAGTATTGTATTCTGAAAGAGGATATTGTGAGAGAAAGAAGAGGAAGTTACAATAGGTTTTGCTGTAGGTTGCATCCCTTCATTTGTTGGATAATAATAAAGGAAGGACCTGGCAATTTCTCTGGTGGACGTAGCCCACACTAGGTGAACCACGTAAATCTGTGTCTCTCTTGTATTGTGTATATTCTTTGTTTTGTTTCCACATTTGTTTTATTTTATTGCTCCGCGGTCCTATTTTTCCAACAACTGGTATCAGAGCGAAAGGTAACTCGCAGGAAAAGAAGGTTCCTGGTTTGAGTGGGAGCAATGTCGGAAGATGGAAAGTTTAGGGTTGAGAAATTTAAAGGCCAAAACTACCAGTTATGGAAGATGCAGATGGAAGATTATTTATGTTAGAAGGATCTATTCCTACCATTGGGTGGAGTAGAAAAGAAGACGATGACCATGAAGGATGAAGAATGGGAGATTCTTGACAGAAAGGATCTAGGAACGATACGACTAAGCTTGGCAGCGTCGGTGGCTTTCAATATTTCGAAATAAAAGAAAATGAATGATCTGATGGATGCGTTGGCTAAACTGTATGAAAAACCATTGACGTCTGATAAGGTATTTCTAATGAAGAGATTATTTAATATGAAGATGTTAGAAGGTGGGTCTGTTGCATATCATTTAAATGAATTTAATACGGTTACTAATCAACTAAGTTCTGTAAAAGT
>JZKD02S2056746.1:191386-213424 GCA_000966675.3 Picea glauca | reverse complement strand
AACAATTCTAAAGAAAACACAGGCTTTGGAATTGAAAGACACTCAAAGCAAGAGACTAATCCTTCAAAACCAAACAAAGAAAAGATGGCTAAAAGAAACTCAAAGAATGTCAAGCTGACTGTAAGCAGATCAATATAGGCTCCAAAAGTTCAATCCAGCTGATCAAAGAAAAATTGGGCATCAAAAGATAGGAAATCCTAATTCCAAACAAAAATTTCAAATGGGTTCGCAGCCTAGCTATAGGGTGCAGTGCGAAAATCAGTGGAGTTCGTAGGCTGGAAACAGGTAGGGTGTGAACATGTCGCACTGGATTACATAGTAGGGTGAAAACCGGAGGGGTTTTCGCAGGATATAGACTAGTACAGTACGAGACTACTTGAAATCAAAGAGAATTTTGAAAAGGACAAAAGTTTTGAGTGAACTTCTAGGTCCATAGAGTCTAAATGGATCTCACACAGGCTCAGAGACTGGAAAACAAGCAATCAAAGGAAAGGAAACTAGACTAACTAGGAAACAATCTGTTCCCTAGTGGAGTTGCCAATTTTGTTATTGGATAAATTGGTATGTGCGGACACTAACTGATCTCCCTATATCCACCTAAATCTAGAACAAAACACACCAGAACATGATGCTTTCCTTAAGTTTTAAATATTGAATTTACTAACTAAAGAGGGATAGGTGACATACCATTTAAACATCGCTTCCTCTCGCCATCGCCATCCTAGCTTCGTTCCAACACTCATACAATGATGATCTTGCAAAAGAATGCAACCAACCAAAGTGATAGTCATAGCATAAACTCAATATAAACCTATGTATGTGATTAAGGAATCATACAATAAAACACAACAAGCCTTATAGGAAAGAATCATATTACTGTATCATATTAAATGTGAAAGGGAGATTACAACCGTGGCCTTGATGTCGTAAGGTCCCTTCCAACTATCCTTTGTTCCCCACGCACTTCCACTCCAAGGATTCTGAGAGCATAGATATAATAATATTCACAATATATCTTGACAAAGTGGTTCATCTAGCCAAGCTAACAATCTCCAAAGCTCAGTCCAATCCAAGCTAATCCCAAAAGCTCAAAATATACAAAGCTAACTTTCTCCATGACATCTCCTCTCCTTTTATAAGTTGAAGAGGATAAGGTGAGGAGGTTAGGATTATCCCACTAAATCATGAAAGCGAGTAAGATCCAAACCATTCGGATGCCACCTCAGCATGGAAGTTTCTCATTCTAGAAGCATCGAGAAGATGCTCGTTTTTCCCACGAATGAGCATTCTCGTACCCTGCTTATAGAGCAACTTGTGAACCTCTCGCAACCTAGCTATGGTGTAGCCTGCGAGAATCAAGAATCATCGCACCCTAGCCATAGTGCAGCATGCAAAAATCATCTTTAATAGGGTTTTCATAAAGGAAAATGCAACTTCTTTTCTCAGGAAAAGCTCTTCTCCCTTATTTCTTTAGGAACTCAGGCCACTGACCCCTCTGAAGACTACATACAGGTTACATCATTAACGGTCATAGGGATGACAAAAATAATGTGTAACAGACACTGGCCAAAATACTTAAGAAAACAATAAATCAAGTAGAGAGTGATGAGAACTCTCTCAAAAATACCATTGCATTTTGATCGCTAACATGTTCCAGAGATGGATGGTACTTCCTAAGATTTTGTTGGAAGGGTTTTTCTCCGAATTTTAATGGGATTGTGTGTTGGATAATGTGAGTGTCATGATGTTTCAATTCTCCATAAGACCATGCAAAGACATCTTGATATTATCTAAAACGTTTGAGATAATCTTTCATGTTTTCTTTAGACACTCTTTAACCTAGATTTACATTCTTAGGGTTTTTCAGGGTTCCTAGGTTTACAATCTTGTATATGGGACATGAAATCCTTGTCTTTGTATTCGTTGACCCTTTAAATCTTTCCCTCGGGTCAAAAAGGTTCTCAGAATTGGATACCCCTCTTGGTATAATATGAAACCTTGGTTTATTATTAGAGTGATTTGTTCTATCCTTCTGTTCATGGAAATCAGTTTCTTCCAGTTTCTCTTGGAATACCTCATCATCAATAGACAAATCTTTGAAATTCTCTTGATTAGTTAGAAAATCTACAATCTATTCATCTCCTTCAAAAAACTTCCAATTAGAAATATTGTTGGGTACTGATGGTTTGTAGAGTAGTTCCACAGTGAACTTGGAGGCTTCATAGTCTTCTAAAGGGGATAACCTCGAAGCTGCATTGGCTAGGGAATCAACAAGAGTACTCTTTGTCCTGGGTACAACAGTAATATTGAAAGCCTCAAAATGTTCTATTAGTATATGAACCTATTATTGGTAATTTATCAAGTGGGGAGAATTGCAACGGATAATATTCTTCATTTGCCTAACGATAATTTCAGAGTCCCCAAAAACTTTCAGTTCTTTAATGTTTAAGTGTATGGCTTTCTTCAATTCCTGAACCAGAGCTTCATACTCAATAGTGTTATTGGTGCATTCAAATTCTAGTATGCAGGATAGGAAATTTCGCTTCCCCTTTGGGTCAATGAGGATACATCCTGCTCCTGCCCTTCTTGTGATTTAGACCCATAAAAGTACAATGTCCAAACTTGTGAGAAAAATTTAGCAACTTGTTCAGGCCTAGTTACTTTCTTATCTCCATATACCTTGTCTGTTGTTTCCAACAAAGGTTCATGATAGAAGATGATTTCTTTTGATTCTTTTAGTAGGTTCACTTGAAAATTCATTTAGGAGTTTTGAGTGAGAGGTACATCAGACGAGAGAGGGGTGAATTTGTCAAAGTCAGAATCACAAGAGTAGTTTCCTAGCACGGGGAAATCTGCCAATGAGGGTTCGATGAAGGATTCTAAATCGGTGACAATATGTTTGAGATATATTTCCCTATTGATCCTAATCATGTTGGTATGTCCCTTTAGTGGCAACCAGAGGTGATCCCAGTTTGTGCTAAAGTATTCATTCAATTTCTCAGACCAATATCGACTGAGTAGCAGTCCATAAGCTTCTGGGATATATACTACAATTATATCGATTGCTTGAAAAAATTTAGGGTGTGTAGCCATTTTGATCATGAAATCCTTAAGTTCCCCAATAACTTTTACATGTATTCTATCTAGTTGTATAACATTTTTATCACTTTTGAGCGGGATTGCATTCAATTTCTTATAGATTGAAAATGTCATGACATTGGAGGATGCCCCTGAATTGACTGAGCAATTATGCAGTGACGCAGGCGCACCCTCAGGCACGTCCACTTACAGGACCTTCTCTCCTTCCACGGCCCGAAGAACTCAAAGGTTCCCTATTTCCCTATTGGGAAATATTCCACCCACAGCAACTCTCCAAAAGACCTCCCTTAATGATCGGGAAATCAGCGCTGGCCTTTTCCTTTGTTATCAAGGTTCCCGCTATCGGGAAATATACATTTAAAATGTCCAAGCACTTTGGATCACCGATCCTCGATCCTCGATACATTCCTTTATTGATTTAGCCCTCCACTTGGCTAAGCCTTTAGTCCACACAACCGTTAAACCATGACCACAGTTTTATCCCCGTCGGGGCTACGGGTTTTCAAATGTTGAAAAACACTTACCCACGGGATTCCCGATTTCTCGAATCCCGATCCTCCGTCAGGCTGACAACTGTCTTCCACTACGGCGCCTCCCTCCTTTCTGACATGATGACAGTTGGACACACTCTGGCACCTTCCTCCTCGTCGGGGTTTCGCGGTTCACGATTTCACGATGCACAAACACTTTGTCACCGGGATCCCCGATATCCCGATGACTCAAGCACCAACAGACGACCTCCTTGTCGGGACTTTTCCTGATGACATTGATTGCCTCCACACGTCCTCCTTCGATGGACGGTCCCGATTTCTCTAGGTTTTCATGACTTGCAATGTCCTAACTTTCTTGTCCTCATGAACTCTGATTCCCCCGATGTCGGATATCCCGATGCCTTCGATCTCCGCCACACGTCCTAGTGAATGGACGGATCTGATCTCTCCGGGGTTTTTCCTGTGGAAATTCCCAATCTTCTTCTCTTATAAATCCCAACTTTGTCAGATCTTCTGACACGCGTCCCAAATGATGGACGGTCTGGATCTTCCCGGGGATTTGGGGTTTCAAATGTCGAAAAACATTTAACCACAGGAATACCGATCTTTCGAATTCCGACGGTAAACCTCATGCAACTCCTGTCCAATTCGACGACTGATGGGTAACTGATCAATGATCCAACAACTTATGACCCTTGGAGCTTGGACTCCGAGCGCGGCCGTAACCTCCTTGCTTCTCTGGCCGATCCAATGGCTAGCGGGATTTCACCAATCCTCTCTGCAAGATCCTGACCATCGATTCCCTCCTTTTGTTAATTCCTTGAGAAAGACTAAGTATTCCTCCATGAAATTTGTCTACCTGCGGTGCAACTATGCAACGCCTGTTTTAAACACTCCACAGCACAAATCTTCCAGTGCTCTCTCCAACGAACTTGAAAACCTTATCCCTCCTGAGATTTCTCACACTCCAACTTCTAAGAGGGTCCTTGCACGAACTCCTTGTGCAATCCTTCCTTAGGACTACTCAAAGGTACTATACCTCCTGAGCTTTGTCAATTTTGAATATTTTAGAATTTGAACCCCCTGCTCACACTCCTTGCGGCAACCTTCAGATATTCTCAAAATATCTGAGAACTCTTCGACTCTGCGCACACCTGCAGCAACAATCCTTCAATTCTTTACTCAGATTCACAATTCTGAGTCTTCACTTGGCCTGCGCACTCCTTGCACAGCTCCTATAACCCAATTTCACTTCTGGGTGAATGAGAACAAGAGTTAACCTATCTGAGCCTTCTGTCAACGCACTCCTTGCGAATGACTTCAACTACACTCCTCGCAAGAATCTTTTCTCAGATAGAGAAACAATTGAAACTCATTCCTTCTTCCTTCAAACTTCAACTCAAACCATGAAATCACATACACATCATATATAAGCAAATGTATATCAGGAAACAAACATTCAAGAGCATAACATCAATACACAGAGGATAGCACAAACCATGAATTTGAATCAATCTTTCTCTATTAATCCAAATATCAGTACATGGGTGTTTCTACACAACTCTCTGCTTCTCTTCTATGCTCCGATGCTTCTAACTATTCCTGAATTATGTTACAATGCACAGTGAGGGTGTCTATATCCCTTTTCCCTCATTCTTTCTAAAACTGTCTAATCTATTATTCAATTCTACCTACTTACATAAATGCCTCCTACCTACTATGGACGAGAGCGGATCTCTCAAGGTCCAATACAATGCATAAGTACGCCTCTTCTTAACTATCACATTTAAGTTTGGCGCATCCATTCTTCAAAAGTTTAAACAATTTGACATATGCTCAAAATGTGTGGCACTTGTCCCCATGCTCGCTTGATGTTGACGATGCTCCTGCATCATACTCCCTTTCTTGAAAATTTTCATGGGCTCCTGTCCATGAGCTCTTGCATGGTGTATCCATGCTTCTGAATCTTTGCTTCAGTCTCCCAGTTGGCATCTTCCACTGGATGACCCTTCCATTTGACCATATACTCATAGTATTCTTTCCTCCTGGTCTTCTTATTGACTCTCTTGTCCAGTATCTGTTCCATCTGTGGCTTCTCTGCAACTGGCATCTGCTTCTGCCACTGAACCTCTGATTGTTCACCTTCTGTTCCTACTTCCTCATCTTTATACGGGTATAAATCTACAACATTGAATATCAGAGAGTTTCCAATCCCATCGGGTAATTCAATCTCATAAGCATTTTCTCCCATTTTCTTCAAGACCTTGCATGGTTCGATTTTCTTCCTTTTCAATTTATTGTATGTTCCCTTCGGGAACCTTTATCTTCTTAAGTGCGCTAGAATCCAATCACCAACTTCAAACTGAAGTTGTCTCTTCCGCTGGTCAGCTCTGCGCTTATATTCCTGACTTGAATCTAGCAGTCGTTGCTTCACCTGGATGTGAAGTTCATTCATCGCCTCTGCGAACTCTTCGGCACTTACACTCCTGGTCGCAGTCTGTTTCGAATCCCTCAATTCAGAAACTCCTCTCGGCGGCGTGCCATATACAATCTGGAATGGGCTTTTTTCTGTGCTTCTGTTCACTGAATCATTATAAGCAAACTCTGCCTAAGGCAATATACTATCCCACTGGTTGTGGTGCTCTGTCACCAAGCTTCTCAGCAAGTCTCCCAAACTTCTATTCACCACTTCTGTTTGTCCATCCGCCTGAGGATGATAAGCAGAACTAAACATCAAGTTAGTGCCCAGCTTCTTCCATAATGTCCTCCAAAAGTGCCCTAAGAACTTTGTATCCCTGTCTGAAATAATACTCCTTGGTAAGCCGTGAAGTCGAACGACCTCTTTGAAAAACAGGTTCGCAATGTGCGTTGCGTCACTGTTTTTCTGACATGGGATAAAATGTGCCATCTTGGAAAACCTATCCACTACCACAAAGACTGAATTAAATCCTCTTTGCGTCCTTGGCAATCCCAATATGAAATCCATGCTAATTTCATCCCACGACCTCTCTGGTATGGGCAATGGTTGATAAAAACCCGCATTCTGCTTTCTTCCCTTTGAATGCTGGCAAATCCTGCATCTGTCTACAAACCTCTTGACCTCTGCTCGCATCCCTGGCCAAAAGTATGATTCGCTCAGCTTTACAAATGTTTTATCATGACCGAAGTGTCGAACCAATCCTCCCCTGTGTTTCTCCTTTAGCAGATTCTCCCTCATGGAGCAATTTGGAATACACAACTGATTGCCTTTGAACAACAATCCTCCCTGGATCACGTACTCTATCCACTGGATTCTATCTCTGAGAATTGGGTTCTCAGCTACTTCATATGCTTCCTTAAAGTCTGGATCATCTGCGTGCATATCCCCGAGATCATCAAAGCCTAACGTCCTGACTTTGAACTCCTGCAACAACAAACATTTCCTGCTCAAAGCATTAGCAACTTTGTTAGCAGTACCCGAAATATGCTTAATTACAAAAGTGAAATTCTGCATGTATTCGACCCACTTAACATGCCTCTGATTCAACTTCTCCTGTTGAGTCACAAATTGTAATGCATGGTTATCACTATATAAAAAAAATTCCTTTGGATTCAAATAGTGCCTCCATTTTTTCAATGCCTGTATGATGGCATAGAATTCCTTATCATACGTGGAGTACTTTTCTTTTGCCTCATTCAAATTTTCTCTGAAATATGCAATCGGTCTGTCCTCCTGACTTAAGACCGCTCCTATGGCAAACCCACTTGCATCACATTTTACCTGAAATATCTTTTGAAAATCCGGCAACACCAAAATTGGTTGTTCCATAATCTTTCGTTTCAACAAATTGAAACTCTTCTCAGCCTCTTCAGTCCAGTGAAAATATTTATGTCTTTTCTTCACTGTATCCATCATTGCTGCGCTAATTCCACTGAAATTCCTAATGAATTTTCGGTAAAAACTAGCCAATCCGTGAAAACTTCTCACCTCAAATATGTTCCTTGGTGATGGCCAATTCTTTATTACCTCCACCTTATCTGGATCCATCCTCAACTCATTTGCCGAAATAACAAACCCCAAATAAATGAGTTCTGTCTTCATGAATGAGGACTTCTTCATGTTTATCAGCAGCTTCTCTTGCTGAAATCTCTTCATGACAATGGCTAAATGCTTCAGATGTTCAGCCTCTGTTTTACTAAAAATCAGTATATCATCCAGATATACGATAACAAATTTTCCGATGAAATCCTTCAGGACTTCATTCATCAACCTCATAAAGGTACTTGGCGCATTTGTTAAGCCAAATGGCATAACAAGCCATTCATACAACCCTTCGTTTGTCTTGAATGATGTTTTCCATTCATCACCTTCTCTCATGCGGATCTGGTGATATCCACTCTTCAAATCTATCTTTGAAAAAAAAAATTCTCCACTTAAGCAATCCATCAAATCATCCATTCTTGGCAATGGGAATCTGTACCTGATGGCTATCTTATTAATCTCCCTTGAATCAGTGCACATCCTCCAGCCTCCATCTTTCTTCGGATTGAGTACTGTCGGAACAGCACATGGACTCAAGCTTTCCCTGACCAAACCTTTGTCCAACAACTCCTGGACCTGTCTTTTGACTTCTTCATTCTCCTGCAGCGTCAGTCTATACGCTTCTTTGTTTGGTAAACTAGCTCCTGGTATGAGATCAATGTGATGAGTCACACTTCACATCGGTGGCAATGAACAAGGTAATTCGTCCACTACTATACCAACAAACTCTTCCAATAGTTCCTGAACTTCTCCTGGCAAATCATCCACTCTTGTGCTAGTTATAACAATCTTTGGTTTTCTGACCACAAAGAATTGTGGATCCTCCTTCTTCTTCACCTCCGTAAGAAGTTCCTTCCCACTCATGAGAAGTACAGTGTTACTCACCTCCGGCTTCACTTCGTTATCCTCAATTGGATGCAACATATGAGTTCTCCCGTTCTTCTCTAGAGTGTATGTGTTCATCCTCCCATCATGAATCACATTTCTATCATATTTCCATGGTCTACCCAACAATAGATGACAAACATCCATAGGAATAACATCACAGAGTATTTTATCATTATACCCTCCTATTTTGAATTCAACTAAACACTGTTTAGTGACATTTACCTGATTTCCCTTCTATAGCCATGAAAATTTGTATGGACTCGGGTGATCAGTCATCTCCAACTCCGGCTTCTCTACCATCTCGGTTGAAACAAGATTATCCGTGCTACCACTGTCCACAATGACCTTGCATGCTCTGTCCTTGGTATTGCAAGCTGTTCTGAAAAGTCTGGTCCTTTGGACTGAACTTTCCACTTCTTTCTCTGGTGTCAAAAGGACTTTTCGCATCACCATCGATCTTCCTCCTTCAGCGTATTCTGCCTCAACATCTCTCCTCTATGCCTCGGTGATGTGAGTCTCTCCATTATCCTTCTTTTTCTCTGGACACTTGAATGACCTGTGCCCATTTTTTCCACACGTGAAGCATGTGATTAATCCACCTCTTCCTTTACCTCTGGTACGAGGAAACATATTGTTATTGTCATACCCTCCTCTCTGTTTAGTATGCTTCCCTCTCTACTTAGCATATTGCCCTCGCTGTGAACTTCCACCTCTCTCGGTTCTAGTCTGGGGATTTTTCCAGTCGTCCTTGGGCTTCTGGTATTTATCTTGGGCAACCGATTTGCCTTTGGGTTGACTCCTGCCTCGGCCTCACTGACTTTGCTTACAGCTCAGCTTCTCTTCAGCTTTCCAATCCATTTGATAGGCATCCTCAACCATTTGGATGGTTTCCATACTCATTTCATCCTGAATCTCATATCTCAGGCCATTCATATATCTGGCCACTTTTTCGTCATTGCTTTCACGATGACCTGCCCTGATATTCAACCTGTAAAATTCCTCAGTATACTCTTTTACTGTCATCAGCTTCTATCTCAGGTTCTGCATCCTCTTGAACATAGTGATTTGATAATCCCTGGGAATGCATTTTTCCTTCATCTTTGCAATCATCCTATCCCAGCTTTTGATCTTTTGCTTGCCTTGGCAACGTCTGTCCACTTGTAGTTCATCCCACCACAAGGCTGCATGTCCTTTTAATATCGTGACGGCATGCCTGACCTTCTTTTCCTCTTCGACATCTTCATAGTCGAAGTACGTGTCTAGAGCTCTAATCCAATCTAGAAGCTCTTCTACATCTAGATTTCCTTCATAAACTGGAATGTCCATTTTTACCTTGGCACCCATTCTTGCAACAGCTTTGAGTAAGCGCTCATTTGCTGCATCTTCTGCTGGGATTTATTCTTCTCCATGTCCAACATCATCTTCATTTTCAGATTCACCGATGTCTCATGCATCAGCTTTTCGCCTTTCTCTTATCCCCATATCCACAATCATAGAGCATAAGTTATGCAGTTCTCTTTCCACTTCTGGATTCTGCACTTGCCTACCCCTTCCTCTGGGTGTTTCCATTTTCTCCTCTGGATCGGGTGATTGTCTGTTTCTTCTCCTCGATGGCATGGTGAATTTCTTCTTCTCTGCTAAAGAAAGCAAAGAATCTCTTCTTTCTCTGATACCATTTGACGCAGGTGCACCCTCAAGCACGTCCGCTTACAATACCTTCTCTCCTTCCACGGCCCAAAGAACTCAAAGGTTCTCTATTTTCCTATCAAGAAATATTCCACCCACAACAACTCTCCAAAAGACCTCCCTTAACGATCGGGAAATCAGCGCTGGCATTTTCCTTTGTTATCGGGGTTCCCGCTATCGGTAAATTGACATTTAAAATGTCCAAGCACTTTGGATCACAGATCCTCGATCCTCGATACGTTCCTTTATTGCTTTATCCCTCCACCTGGCTAAGCCTTTATTCCACATGACCATTAAACCGTGACCATAGTTTTATCCCCGTCGGGGCTACGGGTTTTCAAATGTTGAAAAACACTTACCCATGGGAATCCCGATTTCTCGAATCCCGATCCTCCGTCAGGCTGAAAACTGGCTTCCACTACGATGCCTCCCTCATTTCTAACGTGCTGACAGCTGGCCACACTCTGGCACCTTCCTCCTCATCGGGGTTTCGTGGTTTGCAATTTCACGATGCACAAACACTTTGTCACCGGGATCCCCGATATCCCGATGACTCAAGCACCGACAGACGACCTCCTTGTCGGGACTTTTCCCGATGACGTTGATTGCCTCCATGCATCCTCCTCCGATGGACTATCCCGATTTATCTGGGGTTTCACGACTTGCGATGTCCTAACTTTCTTTTCCTCAGGAACTCTGATTCCCCTGATGTCGGATATCCCGATGCCTTCGATCTCCGCCACGCGTCCTAGTGAATGGACGGCTCTGATCTCTCCAGGGTTTTTCCTGTGGAAATTCCCAATCTTCTTCTCTTGTAAATCCCGACTTCGTCAGATCTTCTGACACGCATCCAAAATGATGGATGGTCCAGATCTTCCCAGGGATTCGGGGTTTCAAATGTCGAAAAACATTTTACCATAGGAATATCGATCTTTCAAATTCCGACGGTAAACCTCGTAAGATCCTGTCCAATCTGACGGTTGACGGGTAACTGATCAACGATCCAACGACTTATGACCCTTGGAGCTTGGACTCCGAACGCGGTCGTTATTCTAATCAGTTATTCTGATAGAGGGAAAAATCTATCAGTTATTCTAATGTGTGAACAAAAACCTAGTTAGGGGTGTCGAAAAATGGTATGCTTACTTGTTTTATACGAGGAAGTAATGAAGCTAAGGGTAACGATCCAATTTTCCGAGCATAATCTCTTTTGATTCTTCTAAACTGGTTCAACTCCTCATGGAGAAGCTCGTAAGGTATTTTAGGTAAAAGGTGTTCTACTTCCTCGTGCTAGGGAGAGTTACTCATTTTAGGAGTACTCTCTATATGTGAGTTGTCTTGAGAAAGACTATCCATTCATGTGGTTATTTTGAATCTGTAGGCTATGCGAAATATATTATAATAAATGTCGTTATCCATTCATTCATCAAACACTCCTTCTAGCACCAATTATGTTGAGGGGTTCGATATCCCTTTAACTCAACAACAAGAACTAAACCCACCTTAGAGGCCCAATTAGACTCTGCAACATTTTATATTTCGATATAGACAATTTACCGATGGGATTTACTTGGTGATTGACAGGATATCTTTCTGTGAAAGCTCCTCCTTCAAGTTAATTTTTTTTCTTTTTTGTCTTTTCTTTTATTAGATGGAACTGATAAATTAAGGCGTGATGGTATAAAACAACTGATAGAGGGTACTCTTAATTATTGAAGAAGGTTGAACCTAGGATAAATGTCATGCTCTAGCGTGCAGACAATGATATTCACACCTATTACAAGTCTAGTAATAATACGTTAAATTGCTAGTAATTCACACTGACCGAGATACAATTATTGAAAGAAAATACACATGCAATAAGATGATTGCAAGAAAAATAGTTTCCTTAGCTCTACCATCAATTACATACTAACAAAACGATTTGATTTTCATCATTTAGAACAAAACAATTGTTAAAGTATTGAAAAATATAGCTTATCGATAGATTCAGAAACTCTTACTCATTACAACATCAACTACTGAATTCACATATGGAAGTAGTTCCTCCTCAATCCAATCACATAACGCCTTTTATAAAAATAAAATTTGTCTATGGTTCTAAATAGAACTTCTTAATTAAAGTTTCTCAGAAATAATTCTTTACAATTCTCAAAAAAGAGGGTCCTTCCCTAAAACCATCGACCATTCCCAAAAGGTCAATCCTCCTATTTATAAAGAATCACTAACTTGAAATAGCTACTAAAAGGTTTTTTTAAGTAAACAAAAGTGTGACACGGGGCGCTTGATCTCTTTGTTCCCTTGATATCATCTAGTGGTTCTACTAGAGTGGATGAATCTTCTCATATTCTGACCACTTGATGAAGAGATCCTCATATGTGTTAGCATATGGGAATCTATGCTAGTCCATCGGGGATGAAAGGGTTTCCTTAATCTCTATTGCTTGTTCTCTATATTTGATCACTTTGGAACTTAAACGCTGCAGAATTGCACAATCCTTGATCGGATGTTCTGTAAACTTTTGTACTTGACCCAGTGTCATGCTCACCACCTGTGTTATTTCTACTTCCCACGTTGTGTCCTGTTCTGCATGTCTTTTGACTATGTCATGCAAATTGACAAAGTCTTCAGGTGAGATGAACTATGGGAGGCCAATTTATTTCATCTCCAAATTGATATTTTCCCATCTTATTTCACACTCGACACACTTCTTTTGTATGTCTTGTTGAGGTTCCTATGCCATATTTACCTAGTATTCATCTTCCTTCCTGATCTGGGAGATGTTGTTATCCATCAACACTCAGATTCCATGCTCCTCTGAATCTCGACCCTTTTGTACTACGCTGATATAATCAATTAATTCTACATCCTGGAATGCCTTTTCATGCCATATCTCCATGTATTTATAGGTTTCCGGTGCCATGAGAATATCTTCTTAAAAAGCAGCGACACATGCAGTGAAGAGATTTTTTTCACTTGTGAATTCTGTATATGCATCTTGGAATTCACTCTTCAGAAAAAATGTGGCTTGCATAGAGTCTTGGTAATATTTCGCCAGATGGTGCAGATGGTATATATCCTTATTTGCAGTGGCAAGTTACTTTTCATATCACTTTGATCGATCCAGCGTGGCATCAATGATATCCATGAATGCACCGATTAGCTCAGATGTCTTCACATTTTCTGTGATGAGCAACTTCTCTTCTGGGGTGATGAGAATCGTGCCATACAACACATGATTTCTTTTCTTGGTTGTTATCCTCATGATGGATTTCCTCTCCCTATCATAAAAAATCACCTGTATACTGGTGAACTCAACAATGGGCTCAAGGATCTTTTGGTGTCCCCAGGTCAGAGTGTTTCCCAAGCTACCTGTCGTGTATATTTTCTCTAGTACTGAATCTTCTAATTCTTTGGCAGGGGAAGCTTCCATATGTTCCAATGGCTTGAATTATGTTTGGTGTTCATCGAATGGTGAGGTATAGACCTTAATTGGAGAGACAATCACAGGATCAACACTTACTTGGTGATTGGCTATTGAGTTGTCGATCTCTGGATATTACAGTTCCTCTTCTTGTTCACTAGAACCTAGCTCATCCTTGGAGCTGTCTTTTAGGGTCCCCAATAGGTCGATAAGTTCAGTGTCTAAGGTAATCTTGGCCTCATGGTCGCCCTGTAGAGGGTTTGGAATTGATGCATAGGGCATTGGAGTAGATTTTCCCCCTGGTTCTTTCTCGTCTGTAATTGGTGTCATAATTATAAGTGGGATCTCTAAAATCTCTTCATCATATATATATTAATCAGATAAAAAAGGGTATTAGGCACTCCCGTTTCACGTGGTGTTCTTGGAATCTCATGTTGGGTTGGAATATTCACCGACGATCTGGCCTGTGGTGATGTAACTCTGGGTTTTTTCGGATCGACGGTTTCCTTGAGTGGAGTTGATTCTGAGCCATTTAGCTCCTCTCTAATGTTGATTGGGTCAGTCGGGGTTATCCTTATAGGTTCTAATAGTTGAGGATCATTTTCGAATTGTTGGATGACTCTTTGGGATTATTCTAATAACAACATCCCTGTCCTCTTTTCCTCTGTGGCTTCTGTTGCTCTATTTTTTTCTATAACCCTAAGGGCTTCTTGAGTCATATGTTCTATCATTTCAACTTGCTCATCCATACTCATAGATTTGAACCTGGTCATATTTGTGTTATCTTTTCTTTGTAGTACCACCACCCAGTCCCGCACACATTCTATAAAGATGTCATCTTCAAACTTATCATGTGTGTATGGCTAGCATGAAGAGACATGTGAAGCATGTTGAAGAACTAGGTCTTTAGGGTCATGTTTGTGAAATCGGCCTGTTGGGAATATGTATTCTAGATTTCTCAATCCCTCTTATTTAGCTTGCATAGTATCATTCACTATGCAAAACCCTTCATGGAAACCATAGGGTAGGAATGCCTGTTTCTTGTATTTAACCAAAGTAGAATTATAGCCCTATAGGATGGTCTGGTAACAATTTTCTCCTACGACAAGCCAGTCTGGTACATGAGAGGGGAGTAAATGTGGTGGGTCGATGGCCCCGAACACTCTAATATAAGTTTTGTTTTCATCTAGTTACCAGTGACCTACCTTTGAAATCATTTTCTTGGCCGCTACAGACAGTCTTGGGCATTCTTTCTTGAAAATGATAAAATAAACCCAAGCTATGAATTCATTGCAGATGAGAGCATAATATTTTTTGTACCTGTTTTCCCACAGAATGATGAAGTAGACATGTACAGGTAGCTCGATGATGTTCCAGCTCAGATTCATGCCAGCGAAGACATTCCTTGCACAGATCACATCTAGCAGATATGAAGTCATGTGAAAAGCATGTGCTTCTCCTTCCTTTGTTGTCTGAGCCTGCAATATGTTGGTGCTCAATTTTTAACAGATGATCGCTCCCTAGTTGAAGATTCTCCCGAAAATGGCCACAATGTATGCCAGGGGAATCCATGCCTTCGAGAAATTAGCACAATCTTTCTCCCCGTATAATTGACAAATTAGAGCCATTAGCTAGATGTATGGCTCCTTTATATTGACTGTCCCATACCAGCCATTTCTCCGGTTTGTGAATTTCTTATATTCCTTCCACCAATAGGCCATTAATCATCTAGTGTCATGGAATTCATAGAAATTCATTATGAAATCTGTGTTTAACAACTCCTTTGGGTCCTTGATCTTGTAATATTTTTGGATCTCTGTCGGGAGAAAAACATCGACACATCCGTCATTGTCATCATTGACTAGGCACTTCATCGCGTTTGTATAATCAATTATCCAAACCATAATCTCAATACAAGGTAAGACATGGGTTCGATTGGCTATCATATGCAGGCATGACTATCGGATGTTTGGAAAAACCTGGTTGTCGAGCGCCTTTACATCTAGGTCACCATGGGGAATAAACTTCAAGTAGTCTTCCCGATTAATTATTTTGAACAAATCTACTCATTGCGGGAGCATTATCTTTGATCCGGTTCTTTCTTTGGTATTGTAAAAAGACAAGGGCTAAGAAAATTCCTTCTTAGTTGATGTCTTTATGACCTGTTCCACTCTAGCAGAAAATTCCAACTGTCTCACAGCGCTGAGAGAAGATCCTTCACCAACCTCTGCTTCCTTCAATTTTGGTGCCCTTGGTGAGAATCTAGTCATTGGCTTCCTTGGATGCATTTTTCCCTATGAAGAGAACTGATTTAGACACTGTTTTGAAGAGAGAATACTCATTTATAAAAAATGCGACCACCGAAATAATAAAATTAACACATACCTCTTCTTCGCACTATCTTAACTCGGTTTTGAAATTTTGAGAATCAAGTACAACTCTTGAGACTCTTTCTTCGGATCTTCAACTACTCTGGAAATGAGAAACTTGTGTGTGGAATGTTGAGGTTTGAAGCTGTCTTAGTGATTTAAACACATGGAATACTTACCTTGTCGCATCAATTCTTCAATTCAGGGTGTAAGTGTGGTTCTATAAAATTTGCATTATGCTCGAGATTAAATGTAGTCATAGGATGGCGGCACAAGCACGGTCTATAATGTGGTTCATAGGAAATTTCAAATTCTCGTTATTCGATTGGCACACAGGGTAGCAACGTATGCAGAGAAAAACATTAATTGGCCTATTAAATGGCAGAATTTGATCTTATTTTATGCTGAAAACATCCCATCATTCTGCTAATTTAAACGAGTGGATCGGGAGTCGACGATTTTCTTTAGACAATGTTCGTTGATATATCTTGGGAAAAACTTTGATGCCGATCCATGTTGTCATACAATGTTGATGTGGAAATGTTGACCCGGAAGTGTGACTAGGACGAGGGGAAACCTAAGGTGACTCGGGATTAAACTAGGCCATACGAAATGCCTACGTAGAAAATATACCTAGCTTTTGAGATTGGCTTCTTGTTTTAACAGTGTTATTCAGAATCAGGGATTTTCGTTAGATAAGTGTTTTAACAAACATATCCTACCCTGCTAATGTCTAAAAAGTATCAAGGATTGGAGATCGACGATAAGTTTAAACAAGTGTTCCTGGATTACCCCCCTCGAAACTTTCCGATGCCGAAATGCATCGAGGATCAGTGATCAACGATGTGTCAATGCAAAAATTTTCCATGATTTAAAACTTTGAGATTTCACTGACCCCAAACAAGCGCATCAATAATCGGTTATCGGAGGTTTTTCATGACCAATATCGATTTTTATCCCTCTCATATTTTACCGACGTCGATGGGATATCAACCATTTCCTAAATCTTATCTGTGAACAAACAACATATATCTACTTCAATTTTTACCGATGTCGATGATACATCAGTGATCGACGATTATTGTTACTATGTGGTTATTTTACTCCTCATATTTTGTCGACGTCAAACATAAACGCGTGGGTGACAATTTTATCCGTGAATTCTTAGTTAAAATGCCAAGTTCTTTTTAGATACAAAGGTTTCACTTTGAAAGGTCCAAATAAATCCAACTTGATAAATGATGAGACATGGAAACGAACTTAACGATCCCTACACAATGAACTCAATTCAAAAAGAAGAACAAAAAGAAAACAAGTGGTACCCAAAAGAGAAAAAATTTCATGAAAGCTTTTAGGGTGTGTTGAGCACTCAACATGTTGTTAGGCAATCTTACAATGCACTTTTGTAGGTTAATGCATGTGTAAGTTTAGGTTGTTCGTCATGCATATGTAAGCCTAATTGGATATGGAGTTTTTCTTCCTTATCCAAGAGGGTATAATGTCGATTGTGTCTTAGGTGTGGACCAAGGTTAGACATGTAACCTTTTATTCTGAATGAATAAGACAAAAAGAGAGAAGAACGCTTAAAGGAATGTTGGTTTTCCCAGTTAAGCGTTTCCAGGGTAAAATCTCGGTGTACTTTGTGATTTCTTGTGACATTTTCTTTCTTGATTAAATTATTCTTCTCTTCTACTAGGATTAGTGTGGAAGTGCCCTGCATTTCCTGACAAGAGAAACACCATTAAGAATATTTCCTACACCCAAGTACCAAACTATTTTTCTTGGTTTATGTTATTCTTGTAACAATGTTTGGCGCAAGGATATAAATTGTAGAGACTATACAAAGAATATAAGAAATTATGAAGGCTATTGTAGAATGAATCATCTCAAAAAACCTCATGAAGCATATAACATAAACTATAATAATTTTGGTTCATTAAATGATGAAGTAGAATGTTATAAATGCAACAATTTTAGACACATGGTCAAAGATTGTAGATTGACAGTTCCTCCAAAGGAACCAAAGAAGGATTTCAATAGTCATGTAAAAGAACCATAAAGAATATGTATAAGGAGTTAGACTAAACCAAATATTGAATAATGTTATATTGCTCTACAATCCCAAAGCAAAAGAAGTAATTGGTACGTTGACAGTGGTTGTTCAAAGCATATAACAGGTGACAAAGACATGTTTGTAACTATGCAGAAAGAAAGAGATCGACCAGTTTCGTTTGGTAATGATAATTCATCCAAAATTATAGGAAAAGGCACAACCAAGCTTGGAAGAAAATATTCCATGGAAAAAAATGTCCTACTTGTCGAAAATATGCATAATATACTAAGTGTGAGTCAAATGTGTGACTAGGGACATACTCTTCTATTTGACTAAGAGAAGTGTGAGATAAGGAAAGAAGGATCAAACAATTTGGTGGCTACAATAGTAAGGACTCCAAACAACATATACATTTTAAATGAGATTGGAAAGGAAAGATGCTTCTTGGGAAAGGAAAATGAAAGTTGTCTTTGGTACAAAAGAATGGGTCACATGAACTTTGAAAATCTTGTCAATATTAGCAGAAAGGAAGTGGTAAGAGAGATGTTGAAAATTTCAAAACCAGCCAATACTATGTGTAAGGATTGTCTGCATCGAAAACAAACAAGAACTAAATTCAGAATGAAGGAATACTCTACAACAAAGCCATTGGATATTGTGGACACTAATTTATGTGGGACAATGAGAACAAAAGGAATTAATGGTGAAAAATACTTCATGCTACTTATTGATGATTTTACAGGAATGACTGCAATCAACTTTCTCAAGAAAAAAGTCAGATGCATTTGAAAGTTCCAGGATATTCGAAGAGATGGTTGAAAATGAGATTGATTTGAAAATCAAGTGCTTATGATCAAACTATGGAGGTGAGTTCACCTCAAAAGAATTCATGGAATTTTTTGAATATCATGGAATAAAAATGAAGTTCTCAGCAACTAGGAAACCTCAACAAAATGGAGTAGTTGAAAGAAAGAACATAATTGTAATAGAAATGGAAAGAACCATGTTGAAAGATTCCAAGTTGAGTAATGTCTTTTGGGTACAAGAAGTATGCACAATTGTTCATATATTGAAAAAAGGAATGCTTAGAATTAATAGTGAAAAAACTACATATGAGTTATGGAAGGGAATATAAAAAAACATTAAGCATTTTAGAGTATTTGGAGGAAAATTCTACATAAAAAGAGAAGATGACAAAGTTGGAAAATTTGATTCTCAAGTTGATAAAGTAATATTGGTTGGATACTCAAGAAAAAATAAGGAACAAATTTTACAACCTAAGACTCAACAAGATAGTGGAAAACATAAATGTAAATATTGATGAAACAAAAGTGTTGAAGATCAAAGAAGAAGAAAGAAAAAAATATAAAGAGTAGGAAGCAAAAGAAGAACTAAAACAAGAATAGGTAGAAGAAGAAGAACAAAAACGACAACAAGAGAAGTAGCCAGAAGAAGAACAAGACAAAAATGATTATCACGACTTTCTAATGCCCTCCAGGACACCTAACTGCTGAGTTAAAAAGAATCATCCACCAGAACAAATTATTGGAGATAAAAATGCAAGAATAGAAACCAAAGGAAGACGATAGGTATGTACACCAGAAAAAATATGCCTAGCACTGTTATCCATAGTTAAACCCAACATCTTTGAGGAAGCCAACAATTATGAACATTGGATCAAGGCCATGGAAGAAGAACTGAATCAAATAAAGAAGAATGAAATATGGGAACTAGTTCCAATACGTAAGGACAAAAATGTAATTAGTACAAAATGGGTATTCAGAAACAAACTAAATGAAGCTGGAAAAGTAACTAGAAGAAGGACAAGGTTAGTATGAAAAGGATATGCTCAAGTTGAAGGAGTATATTTTGAAGAAACATTTTCTGTCGTTGCCAGAATGGAAGCAATCAGAATGATCTTGGCCTATGCATGTTCCAAGAGAATCAAAGTATATCAGATGGATGCAAAATCAACATTTCTAAATGGTGAATTAGAAGAAGTATACATTGAACAACTAGAAGGGTTTCTACTATCAGAAAGAGAGGATTATGTTTTCACATTGAATAAATATATGTATGGACTTAAGAAAGTCCTTAGAGCCTGGTATTCAATATTGGACAAGTATTTACAAAAATAAGGATTCGGAAAGGGTAATGCAGATAGATATATCTACGTAAAGGTTAATAGGGACACCATACATATCATTGAAGTATATGTGGATGACATTATCTTTGGAAGTGATGATGACAGGATGTGTAAGAATTTTTCCCAAGACATGCAGAATGAGTTTGAAATGTCCCTACTTGGTGAATTGAATTTCTTTTTGGGACTTCATATATCTCAGCTGGATGATGGTATTTTCATTTCCCAAACCAAGTACATCAAATAAGTGCTAAAGAAGTTCGGAATGGAAGATTGCAAACTTGTAAGTACTCCTATGGTGACTGGTTGCAAGTTGAGTAAATATGATGAATACAAGTAAGTGGATCAAGATAGATCAATGATTGGAAGCTTACTCTATGTGACAGCCTCAAGAACAGATGTAATGCAAGAAGTTGGACAGGTTGCCATATTTCAAGAAACATCAAAGGAAACTCATGTGTTGCCAGTAAAAATAATCTTCAGATATCTTAAAGGAACAATAGAGTTTGGATTGTGGTATCCAAAAGGGAATGAGTTGACTATGGTTTCCTATGCAGATGTATATTGGGAAGGAAGAATTGATGATCGAAGAAGTATTAGTGGAGCAACCTTCTACTTGGGTGACTATCTGGTATCTGGGTTAAGTAAAAAGCAATCCTCAATATCATTGTCTACAATAGATGCATAATATATTGCAGCAAAAACATGTTGTACTTAGGTTCTCTAGATGAAGCAAAAACTGCAATACATACACGTAAAATATGATGATCCCATCTCTATACTCTGTGAAAATACCAGTGTTATAAGTATCTCCAAGAATCCAGTGATGCATTCTAAGACCAAACATATTATGATCAAGTTTCACTTTCTGCGGGAACAAGTTACATAAAATAATATCAAGTTGGAGTACATTGGGACAAAGGAACGGATTGTAGATATCTTCACCAAACCTCTCCCAAGAGAGAAATTTGAGAATACTCGACAGAAACTTGGAGTATTTTCTGCCCCAAATTGATCTACAAGACATTTTTCAAATAAGACACGAGAAAAGAAATTACCAAGATGAGTTCAACTATGAAGAGTAGATTGTTGAGTGATTATACCATTGATGAATTATCCTTATATATTTCAGTGGTTTATATCATCAAGAAGCAAGAATGGACAAGAAGAACTGGAGAAGAGATAAAGCAAGAGAAGGAAAGAAAATTTAGAAGCATGAATACTGGGAAATATAATTTCAGAAAAAGGTATACTGTCAAGGGGATTTACCCTTTTCTATTGATGTCAAAGGGGGAGAGAAATAACATAAGCATGAAGACACGGGGAGAATTGGTTGCAGGGATAGCATGAGTGTTTGCATCAATTCCAAAGGGGGAGATTATTGGAAAATTGGTTGTCATTGATGTTATAAAAATAGGATCAAGGAGCAATAAAATAAAAACAAATGCGGAAATAAAACACAGAAGATACACAATAAAATATAGACACAAATATACATGGTTCACCTAGTGTGGGCTATGTCGACCATAGAAATTTCTAGGTCCTTCCTTTTTATTATCAAACAAATGAAGGGATACAACCTACAACACACCCACTATAACTTCTTCTTCTTTCTCTCATAGTCTCCTATCTCAGAATACAATATTCGCAATGATGCACAACCACAATACAATTCCCTCATAAAAGAGGGTTTCCTTCTAGGGAAAAAAAAAATAACATAAATTCTACCATCAGATCTTCAAAATTATAATGAATGGTCCAGATTTATTATGAAATTACAATATACATTTACAAGGAAATTTTTCCTTTGGGGGCCCGCTTTCCCTCGGATCCCCCAGCCCGGGGGATGAGCCCCCTAGACTCT
>JZKD02S2056746.1:177042-191363 GCA_000966675.3 Picea glauca | reverse complement strand
GGGGGGGGGGTTGGGTATGTGTTATATTCTTTGCATGTGTGTGTGTGGCCATGTCAGATATGACAACTGCGTCTAACGATTTTTTCTATTTTTTCTATTTTTAGCGGATTTTGTTATTTTTAGCGGTTTTTGCTATTTTTAGTGGATTTTGTTATTTTTGGCGGTTTACTAAAAATAATCTCGGTTTTAGGGATTAGGGTTTTGGTATCTACGAAATACCTAAAAACATTGTATATATTGTATAGTGAATGGTGAAATTTGATATGATGAATATAAGAAAGGTTTTCCCGGTTGAGAGTTTCCAGTATATATCTTTGTGTACCATGTGAATGAGCCATTGATTAAATTTTGTTTTTCTTAAGAATCTATATGCATTGCTTTAATTCACAGGTTTAAAACTTACATGTGGTATCAGAGCTCATTTTTGGCTTCAGAGGGACGCCTTTGTTGTTGAGGATTTGGCTCGGTCTCGATAGATCAAGTTTATCTTGGGTCAGTGATAAACTTGGGTTTAGTGGGAGCTTTTGCAGTGGAGATTCGAGTATAGAAAGAGGAATGGCAAGCTCATCTAGAATCAAGATAAAGAAGTTCAACGGTAAAAACTTTGAGCTATGGAAGCTTAAGATGGAAGACCTTATTGTAGACAAAGAACAATGGATCATTGTGGATCCTGGTACACAGGCTACTGGTACATCGTCTGCTAGCACACGGGCTACTGGTACACAACTTACTAGTACACAAACTACTAGTACACTAGCTACTGGTATGTTGAAGGAAGATTGGGATATGTTGGACAGAAGAGCAAGGAGTACTATTCGACTTTTCCTGGCAGACTCAGTTTTGTTGAATGTCTCGGGAGAATCTATAGCTAAGGAACTATGGGATAAGTTAGGGAATTTGTATCAATCAAAGTCCCTGGTAAACAAGTTGTTTCTTCGAAATAAGTTGTATCATCTTAGGATGGAAGATGGAGATTCTGTGACAGAACTTCTAAATGCATTTAATACTCTAGTAAGTCAACTTGTCTCTGTTAATATTATGATTGCAGAAGAATATAAGTGTATTACTTTGTTATGTTCTTTGCCAGACTCTTCGGATAATCTGGTTGTAGCAATTGGTAGTACCACTCAATCTACATTGAAGTATGAGGATGTAGTTTCATCCTTGTTATCTAAAGAGATGAGGCGTAAAAACATGGATAGTCATAGCACAGATGCTTTATTTGTAAGAGGGCATACCAAAGACAGGAACCTTGGTAAGCCTTCGGGGTGGAGATCTAAATCTACAGGTAGATCTAAGTCTCCAGGAAAATATTTGAGGAAATGTTGGAAGTGTGGTAAAACAGGGCATTACAAGAAAGATTGCAAGTCTAAGAAGGTTGAAAAACCAAAGAGATCTAATAGTACCTCTTCCACAGAGGCGAAAACCTCCACTGAAGAATGAGGTGATGTTTACTTGGCATATACAAGTACACATGCAGACCGTGATGTATGGTTGTTCGAATCAGGTGCATCATACCATATGACTCCTCACAAGGAGTGGTTCTCTAAATATGAAAAATACGATGGTGGTGATGTATTCCTAGGAGATGACTCGACAACAAAAATATTGGGACATGGAAGGGTTAAGTTGCTTCTAAAATATGGAAGGATTAGAACTCTCCCTGGGGTTCTGGACATTCCAAAACTAGCCAAGAGCCTAATATATGTAAACAACATGGATGATGTAGGAGTGGATACTGTATTTGGAAAGAACACTTGCAAGATGGTACGAGGAGCAATGGTGTTGATGAGGGGAGTTCGGTGTGGAACTATGTACAAGTTGTTGGGAAGCACTTATACTAATGGGTGTAACATTTATGTTGTCCCTGAATAGAGAAATAAAGAAGACAAGACCAATATTGTCCCTGGAAAGAAGACCATGCTATGGCATCAAATACTGAGACATATTGGAGAAAGGGCCTTCGAACACTACACGGTAAAGGTATGGTTGAAGGTATGTCTAATTGCACTCTGGATTTTGATTTCTATGAACATTGCATATATGGTAAACAAAATCGAATAAGATTCCCATCTGGTGCTACAAGAGCAAAGGGGATGTTAGAGTTGATACACAGTGATGTGTTTGGACTTGTTCTTGTTCCATCCCTAGGTAAATTTGTGTATTATGTTTCATTCATAGATGATTTTTCAAGGAACACATGGATTTATTTTCTTAGAAAGAAATTTGAGGTATTTGATAAATTTAAAGAGTTTTAGGCTCTGGTAGAAAATAAAACATAGAATAAAATAAAGGTATTGAGAACAGATAATGGTGGATAATTCTGTGGAAATGAATTCGAAGAACTCTGTAAGAAGTGTGGTATAGCAAGGTAGAAGACTACTCAATACACTCCTCAGTAGAATGGAGTTGCAGAAAGGATGAACATGACACTGATGGAAAAAGAAAGGATCATGCTTAACGGTGTCGGCTTAGGACAAGAATTGTAGGCAGAGGAAGTGGGTACAACATGTTACCTGGTCAATCAATCGCCTTCATCAGCATTGGATGATAAAACTCCACACGAGGTATGGTCTGGAAAGAAATCCTCTCTTCAACATCTTAGAGTGTTTGGTTTTGATGCTTATGTACATGTTCCAAAGGAGAATAGGAGTAAGCTGGAGAAAAAGACTGAAAAGTGTATCTTTATTGGTTATAAAGATGGTGTGAAAGGTTATAAGATTTGGAACCCAGAAACCAAGAAGATTGTTTACAGTTGAGATGTTGTTTTCAGAGAGGTAAAAGATGTGTCCAAACAGGAATTCCTACCAACGCAAGACGAACCTGAGAAAATAGAGCTTGAGTTGGATGATGCAAAATCTAAATCATCTGAAGAAGAGGAAGCAGCAGCAGCAGCAGAAGAAGAAGAAGAATAAGAACCTCATACCCCAATATTGAGGAGATCAGTGAGAGATAAAAGGCAACCAGAAAGGTATAGTCCACCTAATTTCTGTTCCAATTTTGCTTTATCTATTACTGATGATGATCCTAGAACTGTGAGGGAAGCAGTGAATTTAGAGGATAGTAAACTCTGGAAGAAGGCCATGGTTGAAGAAATGGATGCCTTGGATAAGACTGAGGCATGGGATATAGTTGAGTTTCCAGTTGGAAGAAAATCTATTGGTAGAAAATGGTTGTTTAAGAAGAAGTTTAATGCACAAGGTAAAGTGGAGAAATACAAATCTCGGTTAATAGAAAAAGGTTATTCCTAGGTAGAGGGAATTGACTTTGGTGAGATTTTTTCTCCTGTTGCTAAGTTAACCTATATTAGATTTATTTTATCTATTGTTGTTGCTTTTGATCTTGAAGTGGAATAGATGGATGTGAAGACAACATTCCTACATGGGGATCTGGAAGAAGAAATATACATGAAGCAGCCATAAGGCTTTGTAGTGAAGGGAAATAAAGAGTTGGTCTGTAAACTAAAGAATTCATTATATGGTCTGAAGCAATCACCTAGGATGTGGTACCAAAATTTTGACACATACATCCTTGGATTGGGATTTGTAAGAAGCAAGGTTGATCACTGTGTATATTCCAAACATGTTGGTAATCACTTCATTTATGTAGTGCTGTATGTTGATGACATGTTGTTGGTAGGAAATAACATGGATGTTATCAAGAAAGTGAAATCGTAGCTATCCTCCAAATTTGACATGAAGGATCTCGGTGCTGCTAACTTCATTATGGGAATGGAGATTAAAAGAGATCGTGCAATCAGGAAACTCTGGTTGAATTAGAGACAATATGTTGAGACAATATTGCAGAGGTTTAATATGCATGGAAGTAAACCGGTCAATGTTCTTATTCCTATAGGTGTAAATTTATCTGCAGATCAGTGTCCCAAGACACAGGAAGAAGAAGAGGACATGTCCCATGTTCTGTATGCCAGTGCAGTTGGAAGTTTGATGTATGCAATGGTTTGTACTAGACCAGACAGTGCACATGCAGTGGGAGTTTTGAGAAGGTATATGTTAAAACCATGGAAGGATCATTGGACAACAGTAAAGAGGGTCTTCAAGTATCTGTGTGGCACTACCAGTTATGGATTGTGCTACCAAGGAATACTAGGATTGGACAGAGTGTTGGACATACATGGATTTGTTGATGCAGACTGGGCTGGAGATCTTGATCGAAGAAGATCTACAAGTGGGTATGTGTTTAACCTATTTGGAGGATCAATTAGTTGGATGAGAAAAAGACAGGATGTAGTGGCACTCTCAACTACAGAAGCTGAATACATGGCATCCACTCATGCAAGCAAGGAAGCAGTGTGGTTACAAAGATTGTGTTCAAGTATTGGGTTGGTACAACAAGTAGTGAGATTAGATTGTGACAGTCAAAGTGCAATATTCCTGGCAAAGAACCCAGCTTATCATTCGAAGACAAAGCATATTGATGTCCAGTATCACTTTGTGAGAGACATGGTTGAGGAAAATAAAGTGTTGTTGGAAAAGGTTGAAACTTTGAAGAATGTTGCAGATTCATTGACAAAGTCTGTGAGCACAGAAAATTTCTCCTGGTGTAGAGTAACAATGGACATTTCTACCCTTGATTGTTGACTATATAATCCCCTAGACCCCTAGATGCAAAGAAAACAACAAGTGGGAGAATGTTGGGTATGTGTTATATTCTTTGCATGTGTGTGTGTGGGCGCGCGGTTTTTGCTATTTTTAGCGGTTTACTAAAAGTAATCCTGGTTTTAGGGATTAGGGTTTTGGTATCTACGGAATACCTAAAAACATTGTATATATTGTATAGTGAATGGTGAAATTCGATATGATGAATATAAGAAAGGTTTTTCCAGTTGAGGGTTTCCAGTATATATCTCTGTGTACTATGTGAATGAGCCATTGATTAAATATTGTTTTGCTTAAGAATCTATATGCATTTTTTTACTTCACAGGTTTAAAACTTACAAAATTCCCCCCTGCAACCCCCCCCATGTGGAGGAGTGTACAATATTTCGGGGTATATAGTCTTCATGGGGTATAAACATGGCTGAAAAAAAAGACCTATGAAACATGAACATAATCAGGCTCCACAACCAACAATTGATGTCAAATTTAGAAGAGGTCTAGAAGCCTCTAGAAGTAATAGGTATAATTGAATAAGTATCCAAAGTGATCCCTTTATGGTGTAGATTTAAGCATGGCCCTCATGGGAATACACTTTGAAGAAATATACAAGAATCCCAGAGATGTGGTCATGAAGCCTAGAGTTATTTCAGGAAAAAGAGGATGATGGACTCTAATAATTCATTTAAATCTCTCATATCTGGATAGTCCTCATTATTCCATTTCCAATGGTAGGTGTTATGCCACGCGGTTCCTCATGGTTGAGGAGATATTCCCTCTTGAATATGGAATCCATGAAGTATGGTTAAGAAGCACTAAATAATTGTAACAAGAAGTGACAAGTCGGCCCCAAATTAATTAAAAGAAGAAAAGTTGTTACAAACAGGAAATTACAAGTTGGCCCCATTGCAATGGATATTAAAATAAATATTAAGTATATTGTTGGTAAATTCGGCCCCAATGGAATAATCATTAAACATTATTTTGAATTTTATTTGGGTCAAGTTGATCCTAAATGGAGGGTACCATATCTAGTATAAATAAGGAACCTAGGAGTTCATTTGTTACCTCAACTCAAGTGATTCTTATTTGAGGTAATCAAGGAGATATGAGGCTAATTTTGGAGGTAATATGAAGTGAATAAAGGGAAAATTCCAAGGGAGGATGAAGTCTTGTGATGATGTGTTCTAAGGTATGTTATTTAAAGGTCATCTTACCATTTTCTCTATAGATTTGTTTTCTAGAATGATTCAGATAGAAAAAATTGGAGGATGTTGAGAAGATAGATCATGGTACCTTTGGTAATTATTTCATCTTGAGGGTCATTTTATTTTTGGAGATACACTCTATGGAATATAGGGATTTTGACTAGTCCTGAAACTAGTCTCAAAGAGGTGTTCTGAGAAAATAGTAATAACTTTTTCATAGATGGTCAAAATGTTGTGAGACCAATTGTATTGGAAAGAGTACAATCCTTAGTATGTTGTGTGCGAGTTTCATATATAGATAACAAATATTCAGTGTGTTTCATGCTCTACAAGTTCTCTCTCCAGAATAAGACAAAATTCAACAAGGTCTTCCATTTTCACTATAACTTCTTTTTCAGGGATGATTCAAGGAGTAAAACTTGGAGAAATTCTAGAGAAGATATTGAATAATATTTACTACAATTTTTCGACCTTTATTCATTACATGTACAAAGTTATTCTTGTTGAAAGTCAGGGTTTGTGAATAATCCAAAAACTAGTCCTGCGAGACTGAAGTAAAGTCAAATGAAGATGTTATCCTTTTGTTGAAGAAGTTGAGGAAGGTCTGGAAGTCTGTGCTCACATACACTAGGTTGCTACATGACTAAAGGTATGATTTCTATGTGTTCTATTTTTATGGTTATGGTATATGCTTAAGGCATATTTTGGATGGTTTGGCACATGATTAAGGCATGATCTTGGCACATGGTTTGAGGCATATGTATGAGAGATGATATTAGTGATCGTGTCATATGATTGAGTAGATATGGATTGTTGATGATGATGTATCGATATCAATGACAGATATAGGGATAGTGAAAATGATAGTGATAGTGGAAGTGACAGTGACAGTGATAGAGACAATGACAGGTTGATTATCAGTGACAGGTTGATTATCGGTGATAGGTTGAGTATATACTTATGTTTCATGGAGGAAGGAAGGGGTAAGGAAAGGGGGTTGCAGACTCCTTTCGGTTGGAGTTGGAGAACACAGGGAGTTAGAGCTACCCTTAAGTTGGAGCCTGTAAATCAGGGGGTTGGAGTTGAAGAATTCAGAGAGTTCTAGCTTCCTTGAGGATGGAGCCTATAAACAGGGGATTAGAGCCTCTTTCTAGTTGGTGCTAGAGAATTTGGAAGTTGGTGCTTCCTACGAATGTAATATTTTATATATATAAGAAAGCATTATGTGGTTTTCTCCCATTTGGGTTTCCACGTAAAATTCCTTTGTACTGTCCATATATGGTTATGTGTTGTTGAATGACATTGCTCATAATATCTTGAATGAAATCACATTTGATAAACTATTGATGAATTGATGCTTACATATTCTGGTTAAAAGTAGTAAAAATTTCATAATATTGATTCACCCCTCCTCTTAGTATTCCAACAAGGATGTGAACATGTTATAAATAATTCCACATGTTGCAACTACAAGTGTGTATAGGGGATGATAAATATGAATATTAGGAAACGTATACCAATTTATATTAAATCCATATTATTATGTTTTTCATAATGGTGGTATCATTTCATTCATGATAAACATTTTGATCCATTGCCATTGTAGGACTAGCAACCTTTCCAGTGAGTGGATTTGGTTATGTTCTTGTTGTTTAGGAGATGATATGGTTCCTTATATGCATTTACAAGAATCTCATGCTCTTGATATGACTAGGTTCATTAATCCTTATACTTTATGGTGACCAAGGAATGAAGTAATGGAGCATAAGCATAGGGAAATGAAAATTTTGAATAGAAATGAAGGAAGAGGAAGAGGAGTTTCTAAGGAGTATAGAAACACTTTTGAACATGACATAATGTGTCTTGTAAATGTTGGTTGTGGAGCCTGATTATCTTCCTGATTCAGAGGTTTGTTTCAGTTGTACTTGGACCCAATTCCCTTATGGGGGTTGTGGGGGGGATTCCCCCCACACAACTGTCACCATGGGGGTCCAGGGGAGACTGTGACAATTTTTTTGTCCCTCCCCTGGTGTTGGATTCATGGGAAGCACCCCCAAAGAAAAAGTTTGGGAAAAATTTCCTTATAAAATATTGTAATTTCGTATTCAATTTGGACCATTCATTATAAGGTCACATATTTGATGGTAGAAGTTATGTTAGGGTTTTTTTCCCTACAAGGAAACCCTCTTTTCATGAGGGAATTTTATTTCAACTTTGTATGTGTGTGAATATTGTATTTAGAGAGAGGAGACTATGAGAGAAATAAGAGGAAGTTACAATGATTGAGTTGTAGGTTGTATCCCTTCATTTTGTTGGATAATAAAAAGGAAGGAATTGGTAATTTCTTTGGTGGACGTATCCCACACTAGGTGAACCATGTATATCTATGTATTTATTGCATTGTGCATATTTTATGTTTTATTTCCACATTTGTTTTATTTTATTGCTTCGTGATCTTGTTTTTCTAACAACTAGTATCAGAGTGAAAGGTATCTTGCAAGAAAAGAGGGTTTCCTGGTTCGAGTGGGAGCAATGGCGGAAGAGATAAAGTTTAAGGTTGAAAATTTTAACGCCCAAAAGTACCCGCTATGGGAGATGAAAATGGAAGATTATTTATATCAGAAGGATCCATTCCTACCATTGGGTAGAATAACAAAGAAGCCGACAACCATGAAGGATGAAGAATGGGAGGTTCTTGACAGAAAGGAACTAGGAGCAAAAAGACTATTCCTAGAAGCGTTGGTAGCTTTCAATATTTATAAAGAAAATACAACGAAGGATATGATGGAGGAATTGGCTAAAATATATGAAAAACCATCGGACTCAAATAAGGTATTTCTAATGAAGCGATTGTTTAATATGAAGATGTCAGAAGGTGGGTTTGTTGTTTATCATTTAAATGAATTTAATATTGTTACTAATAAGATAAGCTCTGTAAAATTGGACTTTGATGATGAGGTTAGGGCTCTTCTAATCTTGTGCTCATTGCTAAAAAGATGGAATGGCTTGGTCATGGTTGTAAGTAACTATGTCTCTGGTTCAAGCACTCTAAAATTTGATGATGTTGTTGGTGTTATCCTTAGCGAGGAAATGCGATGGAAAAGAACATGTGAGACATTGGGTAATGCATTTACCCTGGAGAAAATGGGAAGACAAAAGGATAGAGGAAAGGGTTCAGGGAACTGTAGAAATTCTAGGAAGGGATGATCCAAATCCAGACTAGGAAAAATAGAATGTTGGAATTGTGGAAAGAAATACTGCAGAGATCCAAAGAAAAAAGAGATGGACAATAGGAGAAAAATCAAAAATAAAATGTAATGAATGATGTGTTACAAGATGCTTTGATTATTTCTGTAGATAATATTTCTAAGTCTTGGGTAGTGGATTCAGGGGCTTCATTTCATGCCACACCCCATAGGAAACATTTTCAATATTATGTTCAAGGTGATTTTGGACAAGTTCATTTGGGTGATGATTCACCATGCAAAATTGTTGGAATGGGAAAGGTACACAAAAGAAAAAGAATGGAAGCCAATGGTTGTTGAAAGAGGTAAGAAATTGCTATAGTGGGAAAACCCCCTATGGACTACAATAGGGTTCAACATGTAGGTAGAGCTAACTGTATAAAGTATCCTACTCTTTAACAACTACCCCAAATACACTCCACATTCATGCATAAAACACAAGGTAAAAAGATCTGATAACTCTACCTTAAACTTCGTGTCCGGTGTCGATCCTTTCACGTTCAGTTGTTCCTCGACTACAAATATGCTCCCAAGGTCAACCTGTATTCATAAAAGGACAAACCAATAACTATGAACATGCATATTATATATGAATTAGTGGGTTAGATGTCATAATCAAATATAAATCAAACATAAAGATTGAACACATCGTATATGGGACACAAAAAGTATTCCTTTTTATTAATCTCACAAAGTTACTTAAATAAGATCGACGACTGCTCCTCGAACCTGGTCTAGGCTCCTCTTCACCAAGCTCCAACTGTGCTTCCACGTATCTTTCTCCTCTCACAATTTTCTCTAGGGAAATGGAATAATCTTATGAATGAGGAAAAAGGAAAGAATAGGGAATTCTGTCTCAAAAATCACAATGTCGCTGCAACTTCTTGGGGCAAGGGGGGAAAGTGAAATCGACAGAGTTTCACTATTCTTATTCTTAGCTTTGGAATGAGACCCCAAAACCTCCTTTTATATGACAAAAGGATGGTTATTTGGTTGGGTGAAGGGCTATAGGCGGTTGGAAAATTGGGAAACTACCTAATAGCCCGTAATCTCAATGAATTCCTTGCAAATTTTTAATTTTTACAACTTTTTGTGAGTATACGCGGGTTGTAATGGTGCAGCTAGCATACGTACGCAAGTTGTAGTGGTGCAGAAAGTGTGTGTACGTGGGAATTAATGGTGTAGGGTGCGTACATATTCAAAAATAGTGTTTTAAGAAGCGTTGCTCAGTGATGGCTTGGAAAAAATGGAAAGTAAGAGGTCCTGATGCCAGGTATGCATGTATGGTGCAATTTAGGGTTATAACAGAAATGTGCCCTAAACTGGGTCTAAGGAATAGTCATAGCAATAAATCCTTTAAAAGACTGATATACCTTTAATCTACCCCAAAACCATCTAGACTAAGTGATAAGAGAAAGAAGGAAGAGAGGGTTAATGTGTGTACCTTCAATCCTTACGGTTGATGTAGACCTCTTTCGCTTGTTGTTGCCTCCTAGATCACAAATATCCTCCCAAATCTGACCTGCAAACGGTTAAGAATATAATGCAACAACATATATAATATCTAATGATCACTTTAAAATCCTAAATATAGATATAAGTGTTCAAATTAACAAGAACATGTAAACATAGGGTTTTGGTACAAAGATAATATCTTTTATTCAAATTCAAGATAAAAAGGTTACAACCTTTTCTTGCGACCACTCTATGAATCAAGTCCGGGCTCCTTTGTCATGGCTCTAAGTGCATCAATCCCACATTATATTCTCACAACCAAAATACCATCAAGGGAAGGAGGAAGGGTTGCATAGGAAGAATGGCTGGAGGGGAAAGCTGAGGCTAAAACTTAGAGAAAGATGCAAATCTTAGGCAATGAAAGGGAAGGGATTTTGGCATAGTTTTCTTATTCTCTTGTTCATGTCTCTAAATGACTCCCCAAGACCTATTTTTATATGAGAAAAATATGGTTATTCGGTTTTGGGACGGGCTACAAGGGGTAAAATGGTTAGGAAACCCTCCATAGACAGTAAAGTCCACCAAATTTCATGCAATTTTGTATTTTTTGCAACTTTTGGAGGTAAATGGGGGCTAAATAGAATGAAAAACATATGTGTACGTGGGATAAATAGAATGAAACATGTGTGTGTACACATGATATTAGTCATCAAAGCATGTACACTATCCAAAAAATGGTTTTTTAGAAGGAATCCTTAATAGTATTTTTGGAAAAGTATGCAAATGGATGGGCCAATGTCTTGGATACATAGATGTGGCATTTTTGGACTATAACATATGCCCCCTAATGTGTGAGGTCGGAAGAGAAAATGATGGAAAAAATAAATTACAATATCATTACACAGTGGGAAGGCACAGAGTTGATTGAGCCCGAGACGAGTGTTCGTGAGTGTGTCATCTGCAAAATAATGATAATATCTCCGAGGCAGGAATAACCATGCTCGGAATGAACTAAGCATGGATATCAATCAAGTACATTGCATATCCATGTCATATATATATATATATATATATATATATATATATATATATATATATATATATATATATATATATATATATTAATCATGGCTAGATGACTAATGTGTATGCCAATAAAAGTGTAGCCACGAACAATACACAATGGATCTGTATCTCAAAATCATCTGAAGATATACAAGTAAAATATGATATGCATCTTCAGGAAGCATCGAGGCCTGTGGCTAGAGATGAGAACTTCATAGCTTGAGAAACAACTTCAAGTTATTTAAAACTTAGGAAGGATCAAAATAGGAGTGTAAGACTTACTACTCTCAGATCTTCGACATGCCATCGGGAAAAGACTGGAGGATCTCGATCATCAGGTACAAAACGTCATTGATTCTGAATTTGAACTTGAATGGATTCTCGAGATGGCCAAATCATGAAAGTCAATAGATCAACTTTGGAATGGCCAACTTAGGTTGGATAAAATTTCCCTTGGACAAAAGCATGACAAAAATGAGACTCAAGCAACATATTATTGACATAAGTCTGTGATACAAGAGGTAGATTAAAGGTAGATTAGTATTTTAAGGGAATTATTGATCTTCCTATTCCTTAGACCTAATTTAGGGGGAATCTACCCATAACATACACCCATCACAAATCACTATGACAAGTCATTAGAAGTCCATTCCCAGAGATGGCAACTTGCCACACAACTGTTATAAATATAGGACCATGGAGAAATAAAATAAAACAAATGCAGAAACAAAACATAGAAGATACACAATACAATAGAGACACAGATTTACGTGGTTCACCCAATCTGGGCTACGTCCACCAGAGAAATTTTCAAGTCCTTCCTTTATTATTATCCAGCAAATGAAGGGATACAACCTACAACAAACCCAATGTAACTTCCTCTTCTTTCTCTCACAGTCTCTCATCTCAGAATACAATAATTTGCTATGTTGCATAGCCGCAATACATTTCCCTCATAACAGAGGGTTTCCTTCTAGGGAAAAAAAACCCTAACATAATTTCTATCGTTAGATCTGTGACCTTATAATGAACGGTCTAGATTTACAATAAAATTACATTATACATTTACAAGGCAATTTTTCCTTTGGGGGCTTCGCCCCAACCCCCCCCCCCCCTGGGGGCCCACTTTCTCACGAACCCTCCAGCCGGGAGGATATCCCCCCCAGACCCTGTAGAGGGGGTACCCCCCCTCTACACTCCCCCATGTGGAAGAGTGTACATACTTCTAGGGTATAAAGTCTTCATGGGGTATAAACATGGCTGAAAAACACAAGACCTCTGAATCAGGAAGATAATCAAGCTCCACAACCAAAAATCTCCCACTTGGAGACTGATCTCAACAACTCCACCATTTTTGTATATGATGGACTCTAAACCTTCTTGGACCAGGAAAATTTTTCATCTTCATCTTGAGTCATGAAAACCAACTGAAACTAAGCAGGAACTTAGTTTCTCTCTGGTTACTCCCTTTGTTAACATGTCTACAGGATTCTAGCTAGTGTGTGTCTTTTCCAACTTCAAATGTCTATCTTCCAAGGCGGATCGTATGAAGTGGTACCTCAACTATATATTCTTAGTCTTCGAATGGAATGTTGAGTTCTTTGCAAGATGAATTGCACTCTCACTGTCACAGTACAACCTATTATTCTCTTGCTTCTTTCCCAATTCCTCCATAAACCTCTGTAACCAGATCATCTCTTTACTAGCCTTTGTAGCAACAACATACTCTGCTTCTATTGTTGAAAGTGAAACAACCTTTTTCAGTTTTGAAATCCAACTTATTTTTGTTCCACCTATAGTAAAAACATACCCTGTGGTGCTCCTCCTACTGTCTTTATCACCTTCCATATCTGAATCAACATATCCATGTAAAAAAGTATCTGAACCTCCAAAACATAATGCATGAGTAGCAGTACTTCTCAAGTACCTGAGAATCCACTTTATTGCCTCCCAATGTTCTTTACCTAGATTGTTCATGTACCTGCTCAGAACTCCCACTGCATGTGAAATATTTGGTCTTGTGCAAACTATTTCTTACATCAAGCTGCCAACTGCTGATGAATAAGGGACCCTGGACATGTATTCTATCTCATCCCATGTCTTGGGACACATTTCCTTAGTTAATTTGAAATGGCTGGCCAATGCTGTACCAACTGGTTTTTCATTCTGCATTCTAAACCTCTCCAACACCTTCTCTGTGTACTCACCCTGAGACAATGTCAATTTGCATTTTTTTCTCTCTTGCTATTCTCATGCTAAGGATTTTCGTTGCAGCACCCAAATCCTTCATCGCAAATGAATTAGATAATTTCTTCTTGAGCAGATTTATATCCTTCATATTAGACCCTACAACAAGCATGTCATCTGCATACAATAGCAAGATAATATAGCTTCCATTTTCTAGCCTTTTAAAATAAACACAGTGATCAGAATGACATCCTATAACCATGTTCTATCATAAACCTGTCAAACTTCAAATACCAGTGCCTTGGAGCTTTCTTTAGGCCAGACAATATCTTTTTCAACCTGCATACCAAATTCTCCTTCCCTTTGACCTCATACCCCTGTGGTTGCTGCAGATAAATATCTTCCTCCAAATCCCCATGAAGTTTTTTTTTTTTTACATCTAACTATTCAAGATGCAAATCTTCTACTGCCACAAGACTTAAAATAGTCCTAATTGAAGTCATTTTAACAACAGGAGAAAATGTTTCATCAAAATCTATACCTTT
>JZKD02S2056746.1:158596-175865 GCA_000966675.3 Picea glauca | reverse complement strand
CTTTTACAGAACTTAGTTGATTAGTAACCGTATTAAATTCATTTAAATGATTTGCAACAGACCCACCTTCTGACATCTTCATATTAAATAATATTTTCATTAGAAATACCTTATTGGACGCCAAGGGTTTTTCATACAGTTTATCCAACACGTCTATCAGATACTTCGTTGTCTTTTCTTTCGAAATATTGAAAGCTGCCGACACTGCCAAGATTAGTCGTATCGTTCCTAGAGCCTTTCTGTCAAGAATCTCCCATTATTCGTCCTTCATGGCCATCAGATTCTTTTCTACTCCACCCAATGGTAGGAATAGATCCTTTTGATATAAATAATCTTCCATCTGCATCTTCCATAACTGGTAGTTTTTTCCGTTAAATTTATTGACCCTAAACTTTCCATCTTCCGACATTGCTCCCACTCAAACCAGGAACCCTCTTTTCCTGCGAGTTACCTTTCACTTTGATACCAGTTGTTAGAAAAACAGGACCGTTGAGCAATAAAATAAAACAAATGCAGAAACAAAACACAAAAGATACACAATACAATAGAGACACAGATTTACATGGTTCACCCAATGTGGGCTACGTCTACCAAAGAAATTGCCAGGTCCTTCCTTTATTATTATCCATCAAATGAAGGGATACAACCTACAACAAACCCATTGTAACTTCCTCTTCTTTATCTTACAATCTCTCGTTGCAGAATACAAAAATTCGCTATGTTTCATAGCTGCAATACATTTCCCTCATAACAGAGGGTTGCCTTCTAGGGAAAAAAACCCTAACATAATTTCTATCGTTAGATCTGCGAACTTATAATGAACGGTCCAGATTTACAATGAAATTACAATATAAATTTACAAGGCAATTTTTCCTTCGGGGGCCCACTTGCTACTGAACCCCCTAGCCGGGGGGATAGCCCCCTCGAACCTCCCCCCTCTGCACTCCCCCACGTGGAAGAGTGTACATACTTCTGGGGTGTAAAGTCTTCATGGGGTATAAACACGGTTGAAAAACACAAGACCTCTGAATCAGGAAGATAATCAGTCTCCACAACCAACAACAACATATTGTTGCGAACCAATATCTCCTCTAATCCATGAAAACTCCCAACCTACCACACCACCAAGATGCAATAGTCCAAAACTCCTCGTTTGGATGGTCTTCTCCATATATAAACCAGGACCATATAACCCATTTCTACCTGCAAATATCACTACAGTTCCCTCTGAGAGTTGGCTCTTCAACACTACTACAACTCGCTCTAAGAGATGTTACCTGTGATCTATCTGAACAAAAACAAGAAATTTGCAACCAACTGTAGTAGCTAGTGTCTCAATACAATCCCCTTCTCTTTTGATCCCAAGCTCTAATACCATATAAATTTTCACATGCAACTCTATGTGACTAATTTTCAAATCTGAAAATTGCTTCCTAGTGAACTATCAGTAAACCCTAGCTATTATCATTGAACAATTTTACATCGAAAATAATCGACTGAAAATATATGCAGTGGAAACAACAAGATCAAAGATGGATCATCAATACACAAGAGATTAAAAATGTATGCTATGTTACCTTGTTAATTTCAAAAAATTTGAGGGCAATCCTCTTAGCCAATACAAATCCACAAAAATCTGAGGAAAACCTTGTCCTCCAATAACCAGAAAAATTAGAAAACAAAAATTAGTAAGTAAAAAAACACTCTAGAGTAATAACTCTTGTCCATGTCTCAGGTGGCTAAACCCTTTACAAAATTCATCTTGCTACACCTCCTATTACAATTCCCCACAGAGTATGGAAATGTGGTAAAAAGACAAAACAAAGGCCTTGGAGGTTGGATGGACTTCTGAACTATGAATATTGAACAAGTAGTTGTTCAATATTTGGCAGGTCAACTGCAAGTCCATCCTAGTGCAACTTGGTGGATAACAGAAACATTACATGATCTACAATAATACTTAAAATTTGACCAAGGTACCTTCCCCAATATTTTTGGTAGATAATTAACAGAGTTAGTGAAACGTTTTTTGAGAAAACCTAGGTTTTTTGAGAAAACCTAGCAGAGATCCTCTACTCTTAGAAACTTGAATTTTCATATAACATTAGATATTGAAGTAAAAATACTAGGAAATTCATTAACTGATATTGGCTCCTACCATTTGTTTTGCTTAGACTTGTGCCTTCTAGAATCTAAGAAACTCCACTCTAGTTTTCAAACACTCAGACTTGTGCCTTCTAGAATCTAAGCAACTCCACTCTAGTTTTCAAACAATAAGACTTGTGCCTTCTAGAATCTAAGCAACTCCACTCTAGTTTTCAAACAGTCAGACTTGTGCCTTATCTTCTCATCCTTTTATACACATACAACATGGTTCCACTGTCATTGACGAATTTTTAGGGTTTAGGGTGAGGTAATCTAGAGATGAGGTAAAAAAAATTCTTTTTTCCCTCCAACTGTTCCTTCCATTCCAAAGAAAAATAAGGTACAATCCAAACATGCTCAAGGCATATAGATTTATACGAAAAATCAGTGATCAAGAACCTACTGAGAGTTTCCTTAAAGGCACCCAAAATGCTATGTACAAGATAGTATCCTCTAACGTAAAGGTTTAGGAACGAACCTCCAAGAAAACAGTACGCAAAAAATAATCTAGAACCCTAAATATCCCAGACAAACAAGAGACCATACAAATAACATTTCAATAAAACTTACTTCTCTTTTGCAGATCAGTTCTCCATTAAAGAATTCCTCTATAATCATAATATTTTCATTTAGAGATAATGCTTCTTTAGAATATTTGTTGAAGTGTTGAGTTCTTGAAAATATGCACAAACCTGATTTGACTAAATAAACAGAAATCATTTTCAGCGGCTACTCAATTTGCAGGATGTTTCCACCTTTATACACATCTGGATGACATGGAAGAAATATTCAATCCACATGGCGTGTCCTTGGGGGAGATTCTCAAGTCAAGGTGTTGTCATATGATCCTCGACTCCTCTGTCTAGGCCAACTCCTAGCTAATCTAGGGGGGTAGTCCCTAACAAAATATACTAATGATTGAAACTAATCTAAGTACAAGAAAATGAATCTAGGAGTTTATTGCAACAAAGACAATAATAAAAGTAAATCTATACTAGCAACATATATCATTCATTCAAAAGATAAAGCTTATGTAAATATATTCAATAAAGGAAATACTTGTGTAAAGTATTATCAAAGGATACAAGAACTTGCAAGTAAACAACCATAAAAAAATTAGATACTTCAAGATAAAATCAAAATAACTTTGAAGAAAAAAACAAGTACTTGAAGAAAATGGATTTAAGATAGATAATGAGACCAATGCCAATTATGTGTAATATGTAATGTTGCTAAGAGTGTAGATTACCCTATGGAGATGTCTTTGAAATATTTTAGAGTTGGATCTACCTTCTCCTCCCCACCTCTCTCTCTCTTCTCTTGCTAGTCACAACACACATAGGTTGGTCCCTCAACCTATATACTTTTCCCTTTATAATTCTAGGACCACTATTGTGTCTAGGATAGATCCTCTAAGAATCTAATAACACATATCCATCCTAGAAAAACACTGCATAACCATACTCCTGAATTGTTGAGGCTAAGAACATACTCCTGATACCCATAGCACACTTTCCATTCATAACACATCTCCCAACTCCATCTGGAACAACATTATACCAGATCCATGTATTACATGCTTGGTCCTCATACCAAGCTCCCTGTACATATCTGATTCAAACCCTATGAAGCTCTTAAAACAATCCTATGCCCCTGTCATATGCCAATGGCTCCCACTATATAAGAACCATGCAATCCTCCAAGGAAAGCATCCTGCTTGCTCAAGTCATGACCATCCAATGAACTTCTAACCAATTCCATCATCCAAGTCACCAAAAACTCTTTGTGTCTACACACACTATGATTGATCATGTGTCCTCTCTCTAAACAGTCCCAAGTTGTATATGGACACTCAATCTAGTCCACTCTAGACCTCCACAACTCATCTCTACAAGTGTCTCATCCTCATGGGTCAAATATCTCGTAAACTATCATGCCTCAACAATGTGCAATTCTCTAGCTTGATGAAGACTCTATCTCATCAACTTTCCATCCACACAAATCTATCTCTTCCATGCCAAATAACCTGAGATACACCCATCGAAATTCACTATGAAAATTCATTGGAAGTCCATCCCCGGAGTTGGAAAAATTCCACGCAACATATTGTTTTGAATTGAGCTCTCCGCTAATCCACCAAAACTCCCAACCTTCCACACCACCAAGATGCAATAATTCACAACTCCTCTTTTGGATGGTCTGATCCATGTCTCAAACTAGATACCATCTAACCCACTGTTACCTGCAACAATCATTGTAGTTCCCTCTGAGAATTGACTCTTCATCACTGCTACAACTCGCTCTCAGAGTTGTCACTTGTGATCTGTCCTAAAAAAGACAAGAAATCTGCAACCAAATTTAGCAGCTAGTGTCTCAATATGATCCCCTTCTCTTCAGATCCCAAGCTCTAATACCATATGAATTTTCACATGCAACTCTATGTGACTAATTTTCAGATATGAAAATTTCTTCCTAGTGAACTAACACTAAACCCTAGCTATTATCATTCAACAATTTTACATTGAAAATAATTGACTGAAACTATATGCAGTGGAAACAACAATATCAGAGATGGATCATCAATACAGAAGAAACACAAAATTTATGTTATGTTACCTTGTTAATTTTAGAAATTCCAAGGGAAAAACTAGCCCTCCCAGCCAATACAAATCCACAAACATCTGAGGACAACCTTGTCCTCCAATAACTAGAAACATCAGAAAATCAAACCTTACCAAATCCTTGGAAATTTCCTCTTCCCACAAATATGTTGCAGACCACATGTACGGTCTATTGATGTCATCTATATTGTTGTTGATGTCATCCTATATGGACCTGCTCCTACCCAAATACCCTTGTATGGATGTACATGATTCACCTTAATGCAACTTGAGTACACACGCGACTGTGTCCACTGCAACATGCATACATACATGATTCACCTTCTTGCAACCCACGTACATACACGATTCACCTTCATGCAACCCGCATAGATATGAAATTGTGCCCACTACAACGTGCATACATGTACAAAAAATTGTACGAATACTTCTGTACGATTCGCTCGATTTTTTCCTTCCCATGCCATATTTACCAGAGTTACATGCATTATTTTTCTGAGATCACCAAACCCATTGGAAGAAGTGCAGACTCACTTATGATAACTCCATCATGTCTCCACACACTCTACAATATAATGTCATAATGACCTCTCTCCTTTATATACAAGTCTTAGGGGTTAACATAGAATCCCCTCCACAAGTCAACATCAAATTAGACTTTCTTGTGGGTGTCAAGCCCTAACACAAACCCACAAGGCTCATCACTAAACCCATGAAGCCCCAACTTCATTCAAAAGGATTGTTTTTCCAAACAAAGAGTGTAATGTGGTTCCCATGATGATTCCCACATGCCCAAGACCTAGGGCATGCGAGAATAACTTCCTGAAGCTACACAAATCAATGCAGATGATGTTCATTCACAGTCTATCATTCATCAATAACCCAAATCCCAAAAATTTCCCAAAAAATTAAGTGCCTCTTTTGCATTAAAAGTTCATTCAATAAATGTTATTCTTCCATGGTCATTCAAGTGCTTGTAAACCAAAGACATTCTAGGCAAGACCCAAAAATGAAAGAAAAAGGATTCCAACAAAGTTGTGCCTTATGCTACAGCCCTCAAATATACCTGTAGGCTCGGATGCCCATGGTACGATAGGGTAATTGTCACACACCTGACCCCTAAGTACCTTTTTAAGGGATGGGGTATAATTTTTTTTCTTAACCTAATACCCATGACCCAGTAATTATTGAAGTCTTTACTTTCTCTTTTCCCTCTTAATAGTTTGACACTAACTCAATAAATTACTCATATGATAATTATGAGTAATTATATTATAACACAATGAGGATAATTTCTCCATAATATACTTAAGTTGATTAACCTTAATTAAGGTATATAATTGAATTCCTCCATGCCGCATTTTCACATAGTTTAACATGTATATATATGCATATTTAATTTATTTACTGGGAAAAAGGATTAACTATATTCAACCACAAATTATCCTTTTATTAATTATATTGTAATATAATTGTATTTAATTATATTATAATATGATTAATTTATATCAAAGGGGGCACTTAGGATTATCAATTCCCATTAATACCTAAGCCTCCAGAATCCGATGAAGATTCCACATTAGGATTTTATGAACCAAAATATCTCGAATGTCGGAGTTCCGAAGAGGGTTCCACCTCTATTATGCCTTTATGCCTATACAAACAATTATATTACAATATGATATAATTACGTGTGTTGAATAATATTATTGGAAAGCGGGAAAAATAGGTTCGGCCTTTGGTCTTTTTACCCTTACACTATATCTTCTCCAAACATCTGGGAGTCCCGAAGCTCTGAACTCTTCGAACCCCGAACTCTCTAAGGGTCCACGATTACACATGACTTTGCATTAAGTATTAAATTAAAAAGGGTAAAGAGTGTTTGTAATTCCCCACGTGTAGGTACCACAATAAACTCATTTAAAATATATGTATATTATATTACATAGTTGTGGGGAGTGTGCCTAGGTTTACAAGGTCTCCAATATTTTATTAATATTTGAAATAAATGAGAGAGGGAGAGAACTCCAGGTCAAACCCCCTTTGAGTCTCCACCGCATTCCTTATACTCCAATCTCTCAGAGCCCCGAAGTCCCGAAGCTCCGAGGTGACCCCACTGGCACACATTACCACATCATTTAATATTCAAAGGAGTTGGCTTCATTTACATGAAATAAATTTAATGAACCCTAAAATAATATAATATATTATTTTATATTCCTCGAAAATTATGCCCAGGTTTTAATATTCTTCAATATTATATTATTATTTGACATGAGAGAGAGAGAGAGAGAGTTATCCAGGTCAATCCTATTCAACTCTCCACCACGTTCCTTATACTCCAATCTCCCGGAGCCCCGAAGTTCTGATGCTCCGAAGTGACCCCACTTATACACCTTTCCACATTTTTTAATAATTTAAAAATCGCTGGCGTCGTTCACGTGTAACCATTTTAATGAATATTAATATAATACAATATATTATATTATACCTCTCGAAATTCTCACCCAGTTTTAAACGATATCTAAGGTTATATTTAATATTCAATAATATAATGAAAGAAAGGATATTTGGGTCCACACCTTCGGCTCCTCCACGCAATCCTTCAGTCTCATATAACCCGGAGTTCCAGATTTCTTGAGGGGACCCACTGGTCTTACAATGTAACATAAATAAAATGATTTTTTTTTACTTATAATATTATATATATATAAGTTGTAATAAAGGTGTATTATATGAATTTGCGTTAATGGATCATTTTAATTACCATACACTGAAATTAATTATATTTCTTATCTTTTGCAAACTTGCACAAAGAAGATAAGCTTCGGGCCTTCAGTGAATTTGGTTCGTGAGTTCCATCACCCCAAATACCCCAGAGCCCCAGAGCTCTGAACTCCCGGAGTTTTGAAGACTGCGAGGAGGCTAAAGCATTTGGTCACCATTTAATTCCCTGGTGTGTTTGACATTAAAATGATAGTAATAATTATATTCTTTTGGGTTTCAGGTATTTAATGCTCCAGGGGTTTTAACCTGCATTTTCAGAATAATAAAATAATATTACTAATACTACTACTACTACTACTAATATTAATATTAATAATCATATGTATATAAACATATATACATATATTTCCATAGTTTTACTCATTTTTTCTACCTGGATGCTTTAAAGGAAAATTATTTTCTTTTACAGAAAAATAAGGAAAGGAAAACATATAGTTTTCCAGGCTTTATAAAGAGATTAAATGAAAATTTATATTCCAAGTGAATTTTCTCCATCCCTTATTACTATTCTTTACTACTCTTACTAAATTTATGGAAAATGGTCATAATACAAAGATTTACCTCCACAGTAAATTAGGTGTTTCTACCAGGATTTACTGCCCACCAAAATTTAAGGGGATTCTTCCCAAATTTAGGAGATTTAACACAACTTGAATATAAATGTTTATTTATGCCCCAAATAGAGTTTTGAGAAATTTTATTTAATTTCGTATAAACCAATTTCATGTTTATGTCCTAATTATTTTTCCTCAATAATTATTTATAAGGACTTTTAATGTTTTCCCATAATTGGGATTATTTCCTAAAGTCCACACGGATTTGATATATTCTACTTTTATGGAACGATATTTGAGGACATACTAAAATGGAGCACTATTACGAAGAAAAATAACTCTCTCTTCTTTAAGAAGTGTTATAGATATTTTGAATTGTTCAGTCATCAATTCCCAGCATGCATTAAAATGTACAACACTGTCAACCAAAACATCCATTCCTAGAATCCTCATTTTATCACACAGACAGTCAAGAGATAAGAAATTAAATCATAAGAGCTTCAACTAAGACATTCTCTTTATTCTGCTTAAATTTCTCAAGTCACTTTTTTTAGAAATTAAACTTACACAGTTCTAGAACATAGTTTAAAATTTTCTCTGATCTAAATACTACAAAGATCTAACCAAGTATACTTATCTAGAAACTAGATAGTGATGCAACTGTTGAAAGGGGTGCCCTTTTCCACCCAACCATAGGCACAACAACTCTTGGATGGATTTATCATTGGCCCCCCTCTAACTAGATCATGATGATCCGAGAGAGAATCTTCCTTCGGTTCAACAACAGCGAGGGACGGAGGCCATTCTCCTCCTCCCATAGGAACTTGTCAGATCTGTTTTCTCTCCACCAAGAAAGGGGGTCTAGAATGAGTGCTTCCTCAGTTACTCATCTTCTTTGTAACCCCGTTTATTAGCTTGGACTTAAAACGCTACCAGAAAATTCTTGTACCTAGAACAAATTTATTTTCAATTCTCTTTAGAATTAGAGAGTTGCACATGCTCTCCTCTTCAAAAAATGGTCATGAGAATCATTCCTCTAGATCCTCTCTACTCATAAAATGGCTCCCAGATTAAATCAATTGTCTTCCCTCTTCTTTTCTCTCCATTTTTCCTTGTCTCTTGGTTTATTCGGTAAGATTTCCGTGGGTCAAATCCCCCAATTCATGGGTCAGTCCAGAATCCCCTAGTTGGGTACTTTTCTTCCCATGGGTACTTTTCTTCCCAAGGTAGTTCTAGTACAAAACCCATTCCTTTTTATAAATGTGGGAAGTTGATGGTTCATCTACCTACTCCCTCCATTAACCACAATTCTATAAAAATGAGCAGTATGGATTTTTCTTGATTATTAAATTGGCAAGGGAAATTTCCCCATTAGTTCCCTCTCATGCATCATGATATACCTTGGCAACCCCTTCAACAGTTATGCAACACTTTCATTTTAACATTAGTACCATAAATATTTACACTACCCTTTTAGCAAAATATAATTACATTTACAAGTTGGGGGAAACAAGGGTATTACAATCCCCTCCCCCTTAAAGGAACACCATCCTCGGTGTTCTGTGTATCTCAACAACACCATTCATGCCTCGGGATTCAATTGCTTTAGTGACATTTCCATTTGATCATCTTGGTATTTTTCGAGACTCTTGGCCTTTTTCATATGCCTATAGTGATTTCAAACAACAAGCATATTAATCACAATTTCATGCAAAAACATTTTATTGTTTTTTAAAACTCAAGAGGAATTTCCATATTAGCACAATACTTATTTGTGAAATTTTATGGATCCACATCTAGTTGACTATCTTACTAACTTGGCCCATTGTTTCCTTGACATACACATTGTGTGCATGATCCCAACCAATAGTTTACAAGGATTATTGAAGTCTCCTCTTCCTTGCAGTCACTCACCCTCCAGGCCCAAGCTCAAGAATCCCCTTCTCTGTTATATAGTCCCTCGGGTGATCCATCTTTCCTTGTCAAGGATTTCTCGCACAAGAAGAGTTTTCGAGACTTTACTGAGTCTTACAGTCGAGGCGTCCCTTTGATGTGATCTACTGAGGCATCCCTCCAACCTGTGTTACCACAACACAACATTTTCTATGGTGATCATGTCTTATCATAGGGTTCTCATGTCACAACAATAACCTTTCTCTATAATTTTCCAACATGACAACCATCATCTGTCCCTCCTGGACATATATTTCATCTCACCTATGTCACATACATATAGTAACAATGAGGTGTTATCATCAATCCAAATTTATAATTTCTTTCAAATCTTTCACCCACAGATTTCCAAATTCCACATTTTTATTTTCAGATCTATTCCACACAGGAACCAGATTCACAAGTATGAGATATTTCTTCTCATAACAATTTGTCTCAACAAGCGTTGTTCTTCCTTATGGGATTTACTTATGCTTCCATATCCAAGACCCTTCTTCCTGCAACTCCATCTTCACATAGCCAAACAAGTTGTTAGTTATCATGCACATTATATCTTCCAAACTATGCATATTAAAAGTCAAATCATTTTCATCTATTCAATGATACAAAGGAAAAGGAAATATCATTATTCATGCATGCAACATTTCAACATACCAAAATTTTCCTAATACAATTCAAATATTAAATGAATTTAATCAATGTGTCAATGCTCATGGCCACATTCCTACCCAATGCACCCTTGCATTGATTTTAAGTTTTCCACTCTTTATGACAAGCACTTTACCATGGTGTGTTGGAGCTCAACCAACCTATTCACCATATGGCTTATTCATTCTCATTCATTATTATAGCATAATTGTGCTTTCTGCTACAACCTGATCATGTCCTTAGTTTAACATATTATAATATGTAACCTAAGTCTCATATGGTTGCATCTAAACACTTCTCTCCTTACCATTAGCGAGTGGTGCCAATACTCATGGCCACCCACTTCCTTTCTTTAACACCCTTACAGTTCAAGGAGAGTATTGGAAGGTCCTTCTTCCTTAATGGGAAGTCTATTGTCTACCCTCTTATGCATGCATGCATTTCCTCAATGCATTCAATTCAATGTGTTTCCTATGAGTGCTTTTTTCCCCAAACATTATTGATTGGTCAATGTACCCATGGCACTATTGCTTCATGAATTTTCTAACAAGGATTCTTAATCATCCTTAACTGTCATAGATTTCCTCTCTTTTTTATTTAGATTCTTCTTTCTTGAATCTTACCCTGCTTGGGTAGCAATGGAATACAATAGCCATTCAAAATTATTTGCATACCAGCAATAAATTAAAATATTTCATAGGAGATTCTTACCAAATCCATTCATACCTTATGTCATGCTAGCACCCTTTTTCTATTTTTTTTTTACCTCATCAGTAGTGCTCCATGGGGCTCCCAAAGTCCCTTCAAAAATATTTCAACAACAAACTTCTTTCATTTATCCTTTACTAGAGGTTATCTATCATTGGAAGCTATCCTTTCCCAACAACTCCAATCATTTCCTACACAAAAAATGCATTATCAAATTCTAAAGCATGCCAGTCATCACGTTAACTGAAATATATGTATCTAAATCAGTAAAGCATTTTTAGATATGTCCCAACATATATTTATGCATTGTATCACATTACCCTCAATGTTTTCATGAGTGCGACCATAATCGAGTCTCTAGTTGTCTCTACAATCAAACATTTATCACCATTCTCATGCTAAAACACTCACACACCACAACATATCATCTCATCATCCTAGAGAAACACAATACACAACAAGAAAAAGGATTTAAGGGACTCTTCCCTCTTTCCAAATCCTTCTACACGGTCTAGACTTTTCAACTTAACTGAACTATTCCCAATGCCTCACCACCTTTACACATTCACGAATTTAACCAAATTTATACTTGTTTGTCATTTTTCTTTCACCAGTTGTACTTGTTCCCACAATTGTTCTTTTAAGGATTACAACTCTGTTAAGAAATTCAGAGTTTTAAAGTGACAAACCTATTCCTCATTTTCTTCTTCTTTTCTTCTGCAATCTACTTCCTGCTGGGATATTTCTTCTCTTTTCCTTGAGTAGTCTTGGTTAGTTTCACCTTAAGCTTCTTGGAAAATTCAATATGCTACAACATAAATATTTTTGTTCACAATGAATTATGAACATGTGCATTCTGCACATTACTATTTAGACATCAAAATAGTCAGTGTTCATTTGTTAGTCTTCCATTCATGCATTATGTCTTATAATGTAATCCATGATTCTTATATGGATAGGATTAAGTCCCACTGCCCAATTCTCAACAGTCATTAAGTTTGTGACTTTGTTCTCCTGACAAAGTCTTTACACAAATCCTCCACAAGGAACTCCTTCAGCATGCAACTCTTTCGTTGCACACCCATCATTATCTGGAGTGTCCTTAACTTCATTATTTCAGAGGTTTAATCAAAATTTCATATGGGATATAAGCATGCATATTTATTATGCATCTATATTTTTCATCCACACATATTCATTGTTATGTTAAGTTACATTCATAATTCACTTAACCACATGCATCATCATAAGCCTACGTGTGTTTACCATATGTGTACTTTACATATCACATGCATATTTACTTAAACATCATTTAATTCATGATTTTCCACAATCATTGTCATGCAATCCTCACAGGCATAATCATGTCACCTTTTATCATGACAACAGGGCCTTCCTGCTCATTTATTCTTTCAACCAACTATTCTATCTTTTCCCAAGGAAATGGGACACATCCTCCTCAAATTATTATTTCATATATATAATTGGAACCTCCAACATAGGTTTAACCCTGCATCCATGGTGTAACACCCCAAGACCGAGCTCGAGTTGTAAATGTGAATATGTTTTTTAGGCTGGTGAGCCAGTTTATTTTAAGCTAGAAGGCTTATGTGATGATTAGGCCAAAGAGCCTAGATGATAAAGGCCAATGGGCCTACTTTTGTATATGTAAACACTCATATCATTAATATAATACATCGTTGTGTGTATACCAACCATGATAAAAGAGTATGGGGGACTAAACTCCAATAGGAAGGGAAAGGGAAAGATAAGAGCCTAGAAAAGGGGCTAAGCTAGGGGGCTTATCTCTAAGGATATATTATAATACTATTTCCTAAAGACTATGGTAAGGATAATTAATTTATCCCGAGTTCTTGTGGGAAATATCATGAATCCCAAGTGGAAAGAAGTGAACTCCTGGAGAGCCACATGTCAATCAAGGCACATGAAAATATATGTGGGGGAATTAGTTTGTTTTCCCACCTTTCCCATTCACTCACGACACTCATCCATTTCAAGGAGGGAACTATTCTTCCCCTTTCATGAAATGACTCACGCAGACACCCATTGACTCCATCAGTCGAACCTCTACATGCCTCATGCACACCTTCAGCAGTGATCTGTGAAAATTCCTGTTAAGAAAAATGCACTTGTATTTTTCCTGAGTCGTATTGTGCTTTACCTGAATGTTTTTGTTGTCAACGCAATTCCTTGACTGAGTGTGGGTGTTTCCATTAGCTATTATGTACCCTAACTTTGTTGTTTCCATCACCCATAGTAGATTGACTTAGGAGATGGACAAAAGAAGCATTTTTTCAGGCCTATGGATTGAAGAGGTGGGTTGTCAGGCCCGTGAGCAACTCTCTCTAGGTGAGAGAGTTGGTTGGGGAAGTGATTTTTCCTTAGGAATCCCAACTGCATCTATAGTGCTCTGAGAATTCTTATCTGGCCTATTGTTGAATCCCTGAAAGGGAAGTGGGGCAGCCGAAGGACTGTTGAGTAGAGAAGCGACACACTTCCTGGGGTGGGACATGCATGTGGGAAATGAGAGGTTGTAGGTTGTTAGTTTGAGTAGGCATCCTGGAAAGAAATCCTTCCTATGGACTGTGTAACTTCCTGTTGTCTTAGCCTAGCCTAGGAATCCCTTTACACGGGTGGAGTTTAGTCCTAGCTTAGGGGTGACCCACTACTGAGAGTGATGAGAAGCATGGTCTAAGGATGGGAGGATCGTGGAAGGTATGCATGTCGTTGGTGGTCTTCTATAAAAATATAAGTATCAATTATGTGTTCAACTGTATGTTGTGCATTTGTACATGTATTTATAATTATGAGTATTGCCTATGTATGTTGTATGTATAGGCTTACTATTATTTCTGCATGAATCTATGCATTAGCATAATGTATCTTTCTGTATTAAATTTTTACAAATAAATACATTAAAAATGAAGAATTGTTACGTGCCATAGCCCAACGACTTAAAGCTAGGGATGTTACAATTTGGTTTAGAGCTTAGTAAGAGTGTGTTATGGAGTAGCATGGCCTGGCCTAGAAGGTTGGGGATGTTACAAATTGGTATCATAGCTCTGGTTTTCAACACTGAGCTTGGATGGGCCTTATAAGTGGAAATTGAAGAAAAATTTTCAAAATGAATTGTTGTCGAAATGGACAAATTTGTGTTTCAGAGCATCCATGAGTGCCAAGAGGGTGTTGAGAAAGCACCTTAGCTATGTTTGAAAGCTCGGGAGGTCTAGAAGTTTGAGAAAGCTAACAGAGAAAAGAAACCATAGTAACCGTGGTTAAAGGGATACAAAGTTTAGATTTGGACCGTCAGATCTGTTCGGGAGAAGGTAGATCATTCACAACTGTCAGATCTTGCAAAGGAGCATGAAGGCTGACCTTCAAGTCCTTCAAACTTTGTTTCTTATGAAAATTTTCAAGATTTTGAAAAAAGGAGGAAAAATCCCCGAAGCTTCGAAGTCCCCTAGTGGATCTACACCATAGATCATTTGGGAGAAGGAAGACTATTGGATTCCCCATGTGGTTCAATAATTCAGCATTTGAGGAAATTTGTTTGTGGTTGTGCGGACTAGAGTTAAACAAATTTCCAAAGTTTGGAACTAATCCGAGCCATCCATTAATCGGAGACACGTGTCCGCAGATTATCCAATGTTTGGAATTTTGACGTTCGACAGTTCGAGGGTGGTTTGGTGTTCAACAACGAAATCCTCTGAAGCCCAAATTTCCGAAGTCCTGGAGCTCCAAAGTCCTAGAGCTCCAAATTCCCGAAGCTCTGGGGCACACATGTTCGGAAGTTTGATGTTCGAGTGTTTTGACATTCTTTGGCATGGAATTCTCTGAAGTCTTGGAGTTCCAGAGTGACATGACATGATGGCGCCAGCTGGAGTGACATGGACCTGATCGAGATTTCAAAAGCTCAACGATCCTGAGTTTAGGAGTGTGCATATGAGAATTTTTCTGAAGTCCTAGAGCCCTGAAGTCCTGAAACTCTTGGGGACAACTGTTCATAATTTCAGCCTTCGAGAGTCATCAAGTATGTGGGTGTGAAATCTTTTGAAGACCATAGTTATGAAGTCATGAAGCACCGAAGTGACATGGCCTATTGACGTCACCTAGGGTGATGTGGACACATTGATGCTTTCCATGTGTCATAGTGTTTCATGATTTTCAAAGATTGTTCGTGCCAGTTAGGACTTGACACATGTCACCCATCAGATTAAGCCACATGTCGTCTCTACATTTCTGCCACATAGAAAACCTCCCTGGTGCGTGGTTGCTGATGAGACTCCAGGTGTTCCTCAGTTCGGAGGAAACGTAGTATGATGAAGGTAAAACCTCTGAAGCTTGAAGCAAGGGAGTGCTAGAGTAATGAAACACCAAAGTGCCAGCTTGAGAATTTGAAAATTTGGCATTCGGGGGAATGTGAGTATATTGATACATTAACCTACGAAGCACGAAGCTCTAGAGAGCTTCTTAGATAATTTTATAGTTTGATGTTCGGAGGGAATGATGTATGGAGTAGGTGGAACTTCCAAATCCTAAATTTCCTAAGTCCCGAAGCTCCGAAGTAGCGGAGCCCCGAAGCCCCGAAGCCCCGAAGATGTACCGTGCAAGAGTTTGTCAGTTTGACGTTCAGGATAAATAAGGCATGAGGTAGTAAGATCCTCCAAATCCCAAAGTTCTAGATCCTCGAAGTCCAAAATCTCCAGATAAGCACATATTATATAAGCGCTTGGACATATCCCTTGGTCATATGAGGCTTTGGTCGAAATAAAAGAGAGCTAGTGCCAAATTATTGTTTTCAAGGATAGAAAAGGGGATAAAAGAAGGAGTCTATGGAGTATTGATTGGTACAGAACTGCACCTAAAGAAGTAAAGAAGGCCTGTAAACCTGAAGAGAATATCCAACACGGATCCAAGAGCCAATTCGGCTCTGAAGAAGAAGAACAGTTGTACAAGGATTACCTCCTAGGAAGCACAATTGTTCAAATATCCATAACTTTCTACTCAAGACTCATAATTAAGAAAGGGAGAAGTCATTGGAAATATCTTGGACAGTAGAATACAATTATTCACCCAGAAAATTGATTTGAATAGTCAATTTCTCAGAAAATCAGAAGGGAGAAGTCTAATATATTATTGAACCAGAATGGTTCATATTTTCATGAAAATTGTTGAGTCGGTTAGCCTGACAAAGTTTTGTTGGTTGCACATTTTGCAGAGTTAACAACAACTAGATCAGATCAGGATCAACACAGAGTGCAGAGGGATGGAAGAGACATAGGGGGCTTACATCCAAGAAGATGACATCAGGGGGATGGATGTCCATATGGGTATTGAAGGTGCAAACTCAATTGGACATGGTGAAGGAAAGGAAGAAAGCATGAACTTGGTGGAGATAATTAAAAATTTGAGAAAGGATGTCCAAATCCATAAAGTTGATAATGAAAAGATTATTAAAGCCAAGGAGCAACATGAGGAATTCAACATGAATTTAATGCAAAGCTTGAACATAATAGAAAATAAATTGGATAACGAGAGTGGCTTAAGCAAATTAGGAAGTCACAGGTCTCCAGATGAGAAAAGAAGAACAAGAAGTGTTACCAGACATCACCATCACTCCTCGTGGCATTCCAATAGGAGAGAAACTAGTAGCTCAAGTCCATCCCCTATCAGAAAGAATAAGAAGAGGTTTGGGGTGTGTTACACATGAAATTTTTACACCTAGGTACCTCGCCCTAAGTGTCGTAAAGTGTCATATAAGTGTCTCATACACCTTGACACCATGGAATAACCTATGTCACAATCCCTAGTCAATATGGAGGAGGGATATAT
>JZKD02S2056746.1:125172-142899 GCA_000966675.3 Picea glauca | reverse complement strand
AGTCTCCTATATATACCAAGGAGACATTTTCATTTTGAATCATCTTGTACTTGAACATTTAAGTGGGGTAAAAGGAGGTTTCCCCCTCAAAGAGGCTTATTATCTGAAATTATCTGTTTTTCAAGCCGTTGAGTACTTTTTCTGAGGTTTTTCTATGATATATTGATATTTGGTTCTTAACAGTCCCTGCCCTGTACATGTCGGGAAAAATATATGATAGTTATGGAAATTAAATAATCAATCGGGAGTTCATAAACTTAGATATGGAAGCACTGGAAATGAAGGATCAAAGCCTATTCTAACAACTAATGCCAGAAAAACACACTTCATAATGCATGAAGACAATCTAAAAAAACTTCACCCTGTCCATACAACTTCTACTAAGCATGGACATAAGACCATGGTTCCACATGTGGTCATGTCCAGATCAAGGATCTATGCATACAAATGACAATGATCTGTCCCATCTTCTTTAACAATTGATGGTTATAACAGAAAATTCAATTACTAACTAATACTAACGGTGAAAAAGCAAGAAGCTATCTAAAAGCAATATGGAAATTACTCAAACAAGTGTCCAAATCAGTCAACTTGATGAGGCTAGTCAAACTCTCATATAGGTGTGTTATATACCTAAAATAAGACTAACCAATCTTAAGAGAAACTCTAGAAATTTGAACCTAGATCTTAGATACTTTCTTTCACAATAAGTGTGACATACTTTCTTGGTGTTACTGCATTCTGACACTCAGTCAAGATGCCTAAGTTTAAGGGAATGACTCTGTGTCAGTATTGTCACTAATATTGACACATCTAATGGTGTGTGAAGAAGTATTAGAGATCCTATTACTATCTTATCAAAGGAAACTTATGACTATTAATAAAAGAAACACAAACACATAAACAATACATAATCAACTTAAAATCTTGTCCCTTGAGCTAAATCCTTGTTTCTGATTGAGAACACCTCTAGAGGCCACACATGACTCTGCAAAATGCGAAACTAACCAACAAGGAAAACCATGTTAATAACTTAGAGAATCATGCCCTTAATACCGCAAAGATTACCAATGAACTATACAAAACACAAATATGTAGATCTTGTTATATAATTCATGTGTGCAAATGATCGTTTATGAAGACAACTCAACTTTTAAGATGCAGAAATGTATGTTTCTTGAATAAATCTAACATGACCTGAGGTCATCAAAAATCTTTTATTTAATCTCATAATTTGTTCTAGATATTCAAATCAGATAATCAAGTTGGAATTTTTAAGAAAATGATGGGAGTGTAATGGAGTTATACCATTCATTCAAAGGTTTCCAATTTGTTCACATATGAATCCTTACTAGATCTACCAAAATATTTGATTATGAGAAATAGAGATAAAACTCGATTCCTTTTAAAAGGGAAACAAGAATTAATAATAAACATTCATTCACACAATTAATTTCCTATATGGATGAATTCCATAGTGTTACACATCAAAATGTCACATTTGTGTTTCACACCCTAAGTGTCACAAAGTGACATATGCACCTCATGCATGCACTGTCGCAAGTGTTGTATGCACCTTCCCAAGTGTCGCATTCACTTTGTTAGGTGTCTCCACCCTTTGACACCATAAAAAAAGTTTTCCATGACCCCTAAGTCATATTGGAGGAAGAAATCCATCATTTCAAGGTCAAAACACACCTTTTTCTTGGACAAATTGACCTTTTTTGGGAATTGATGAAGGGTGGTGCCCCCCTGGCCATGCTGAGGGAGGGTCATGGTGCCCCCTTTTCCATGTTATAGGAGAGCCACTATTAGGATGGTGCCCTATCTCTCACTTTGGGGGAGCACTAGTCTTGTTAGAGAGGAAAGGGGTATCCTCCACCTTATTCTATGGGATAACTCTCTCAGGATGGGGTTCGTTATGTTCAACCCCCATGCTATGGATTCTCCTTAGGATCTGATCCAAAGCTTAAGGATCCATATCGTCAACCATATCCTTCATTTTCTCATGGTGGTTATGCCTCTCAAGCCTATATATTGAAGGTATTTCCAAGGTGAAGAGGGAGCTAATTAGTCAAAGTATCATCATTTTGATCTTGGTATATTCGTGCAAGGGGTTGCATGAGGATATCTTGGATAGGTTGTTGTTTCATCAATCATGGTATGTAAGTATCTCTTTTTGTATTTTCATTCAATATATACTTGTCCTATTTCCTTCAAGCTTTTGTACTTTTGCATTTGCTTGTCTACTATTGCTCTAATCTTCGTAGATAGACTTGTATGATTTAATATTGTAGAGTAGGAGATAGTTGTTTTCCTTTGATTTCCATTTCATATATCAATTTTCACAAGGGATCTTGGAGATCAAGCCAAGGGATTGGAAACAACGAGGACAAACATCAAAACAGGTTCATCATATCCTTCTCTCCTTCTCATTCTGATTGGTTTAGATACATTTAAAGGGATGTTAGTGTCCACTTTTACTGGTTATGTCTTGGTATAGGGGTCTATTAATCCAAGGGAAGTTTCATCTGTCCGCAGGAGAAACATTCCATAACATAAATTGGCGACTCCATTGGGGAGAACTTTGACTAGTTTTTCCTCTTTTTTCGTCTGAGATCCTTTTCTTGTGATTAGATATTGATTGTTTGATGCTTCTTTCTAATATTTTTCCCCTTAACTCTTACTCATTGAAGAGTTTACAGAGTCATTGACTTAGTCTCTACTGAGTCCAAGCCTTTGAAAACCATTTTTTTGAACTTTTCCAAAAAGTGTCACTTCCCTAGAGTTCACACCAAGGCGCCATTATCCTGATTGGCGCTCCCTTGTAGTGCATACATGGGTGCCATTAGCTGAATAACACTCCCCCATAGCCTCCTACAAAGCTCCATTATCCTGAATGGTGCTATGTCTCCTTGAGAAAAGGGTCATCAATCTCCCTTTTCAGGATTTTTTGCCTCTTTCTGCCTGATTTTTCTCAGTCTTCTTTTGAAGGATTGTTTTCCCAGTGATTCCTAATTGTATTTGACTTTGCTTGGATTGAGGATTTGATACTTATCACTCATTTGTATATTTATTTATCTTGCAAACCTCTTCTATGTTGTGATATTGGTTCATGTTTATTTTTACTAGTTGTTCTTTGTCTCATGATCTTTTCAATTATCTAATTGATTGGAAGAGTCTGCAAAGGTTTGATTGGTCTTAGGTTTTTGTTCAATCTTATTTAGAAAATCTCACTCTTTTGAATGATTAAGATTCTTTTTATTACCACAAACTTGCTTGAATACTTGTTTCTTGTTGCTCATCTTTAAGGATTGTTGAGTGATTTCCTCTTTCTCTTTTTCATTGTTTGCGTTCTTGTTGGAGGAATTCTGACATTGTGTTTTCTTGTTGACTTTTGAGTTCTTGATTGAGTGAGTTATTTCATACTTAGTTTCTCTCAGTTCTCATCAGTTTTGAGTGCATTTCTTGTTCGATATTTTTACTTCATATTCCTTTGTATTTTCATTGGATTCTTGCATTGAAAATAAGGAAGTAGAAAGAACTTGCATTTGATTCAGGTTCATTGCATTTATAATAAAAAAAACATAAATTGATTGCATTCAAATTTTTGGGTAGTACATTTTGTAGTTTGCACTGGGTAAACTGCATTGGGTTTATGCATTTGGGAATGGAAAACGACTCTTCTCCTTTCCATAGATAGAGTTTATCAAATGAAAATCCTTGCATCTCATTTTGTTTCACTCTTTTGGAGTCGAAGTCACGAATATCATCAGTTTCGCTTCCATACCTTTGATTAAACAACAACCTAAAAATCAAAGTGCTAATTAAACTCTATCTAGAAACTTTTCTTTCTAGGGCGTTGCAAACCTACATTAGATTAAGTGTAAGGCTTTAGAATAGGTGTTGAGAATGACTTTCAAAAGCCATAAAAAAACACAGAGTCTTGCAATAGGGATAGAAAATTCATTTTTTTGTATAAGCATAGCCAAGACCCCCCTCTCACACAGGGGTTAAACATGAGGTCGCGTGCGACATAGAAACAAATATTATATCTTTGAGGCTTAACCAATCATAGAGGAATCATCATATACTGGGGGTTCTTCCTGAGAATCAATTTTTTTCATTTGGTCTCAGATCTTCGTGAATCCCAAATCTGTTCTGGGTCCTCGGGAGTTTACTGATCCACTTGACTTCGGTTCTCTTGAAGAATTTCAGACTTGATATCCTGTCCATACGTTCAATCTTGACTATCGACTATACCCACCAAGAGGCTGAATACGAGTTGGTAACTGTTATGGCCTTTATATTTAGGGTTTATACACAAGGTGACAATGAAGGGGAGTCTTTGATGTACCTGGTCCATACGTTGTTAAAACTCACTTGGGCTCCTTGGAGGGTAACCCCTAGATAGACCATGAGGGAAATTACACTAAGGTGCAAGTCTATTAAGAAGGTCGCCAAAGTAGCTGATCCATCCACTCTATCTCAGCCTCTTTTTCATATTGATACTGTGATGCTAGATTTAATCACCAACTAGTGCGTTCACTATGAAAATGTTTGTTTGTTTGGTTTACTTCCTAGATTTTTTAGCATGTGCTATTTGTTTTCCCTAGATATCCCTTAGGGCTGAGTCCATGTCTATGGCGTCATTCCCTAGAACTACCAATGAAGGAAACCATTTATTGGGATACTATTTTTTTCTCCTTCTATGGGACACGTTGGTCCTCCTTATATCACTACTTTGCCTCTTCTTGGACTTACTATTGGTTTATCAGTCTGGTTGTTTTCCACTCTGGTGAACGTAAATGCTCCTAGTGATTCATTCATAATTAATTCACCCCAGGACCATCAACCTCATGTTGATCCTCTACCTTCTTCGCCCGTAGGGTCTTCTTCCCGTTCCTCCTCTTCTTCTTATGAAATCTCTACAACTAGTAACCAGGTGGATAAGAAGAAGAAGAAAAGGAAGTTAAGAAGAAGAAAAATAAGTTATAAGGAAAACTTCCAACCACTGTAGGACATGTTTAAAAGTGATCAACCAACTATTGTTCATCACGCTGGGGGTGTTGATAATGTCGACAAGTCTACCAAGACACATCACAAACCCAAATTCCCTTGCAGGTTTTGTAAGGGTCACCACCTTCTTAAGGATTTCCCTGGTATTATCAAGGTTATATAAGTGTGGTATAAGGGTCCTCAACCCACATATTCAACCACTGTAGGTCATGCTGGTGAAAAATCATCAACTAGTAATAATTAGATTGGATGAAAGAAGGGTAAAGTTAAATTTCCTTGCTTGTTATGTAAGGAGATGCACCGTAGTTACCTTTTCCCTTGTATGGATGAGGCTTCATATTTTTTGGAAAATATTGTTGATGTCCAATGAAAACTTCCATCTCCAAACCCGCCATTGGTTGATAAAATTGGAAATCAAGTTCCATCATCGATCAATTCGGTTGATCATGCGGTTCATCTGATTGCATCATCAATTGAGTCGATTGATCAAGTGATCAATTCAATTTCACCTTCGATCGATCCCACTCTCCCCTTGGAGAGTGAAGTTAAAGTGGTCGATCCAATACCAGCCTTGGTCGATCCCACTCCTCCTACGAAGAGAGAGAATGTCAATAAGGTATTTCTTGTTACTATGGATTCTTCTAGACAAGGGGGCACTTCACCCTTTACAAGAAAACCCCCTCTGAGTAATGAAGCCATTCTTTTCGATTGGGGTGCACTACCAGAATCTTGTCTCCCTTCCTATATACCTTTCCAAATCACTGTTTAGTTTTTTGGTAGGGACATTGCTCAGACTATATCTGATGAAGGTTCATTAGTTAGTGTTGGCATACGGTTAGACCCAGGGTTCAACACTTCAAAAATGCACCAACAAAACCCTAACTATCGAACCTTTCAGCAACAAAGCCTTACACAGTCTCCTAAAATCACTTTCACTTATCTCTGCAAGTCTCAACATACAGTATGCACTCAGTGTTCACAACTATTCGCACTTAGCAAAATCAGGGACTGCTCTTATATCACTCAACCACTTATTTATACATTAAAAAAGGGGCCTAAACATGGATAAGACCCATGGGCCGACATCCCATACCCATTACATAAACCCTAAACCCAAAAATCCCATAAAAAGGGGTGAGATCCCATGATATCCACTTCACCCAGGCACTCCGTCTTCGACCAGGCTGTCAAAGTCCCAAAGATGGTCACACACAACCAAGGTTCTCTAAAACTTGGTCAAGGACCAACATTCCCCCAACACTCACCCGTGACGTATCCTGAGTCACTCTGATCTAGGAAATTCTGCTTCGAAGGCCTCGATCTTGGCTCAAGCTACCTCAACTTGCTGCTTCACCGGAGCCTCTTGCTCGATGAACTCCTTGATGATTTTATCTGTAACAGGCCCTTCCAGGTGTTGTTCTGATTTTGGAACCACTTCTTCCAGCTGTGATACTTTTCCCTTGATATCTTCAAAGAGGGTGCAGGCTTCGTCCTGCACCGGCTGAAGTCATTGTGTCACCTCCATCATTCTTCTCTAGATGGCAGTGACCTACTGCTGAACTGCGCATTTCTCTTGTGACCTTTTCATATTCTCCACTACTATAAGAAGCTTTAGCTGCGCTTTCACTGTCGATGCCTTCTGTTTCACCTCCTGGAGTTGTGCCTTTAATGTTCTTAGTTCTGGGTCCTCTGTAAGGCACTCATAGGTCTGCGCACTTCGGTTACTAAGTTGCTTGCATTCTAACGCTAATGCCCTGATTATTTCAACTGTTCTTTGAGCAGTTTCTTCCCTCTGATCTCCCACTTCCTGTGGAGTGATTGGTACTACTTGCAATTGCAGTTCTGCTACTCTGGCTTGAAGCTGCTAAATGGCTTCAACAAGATTCCCCACTTGGCTCTCAGTTGTCTCTTCTTCCATTATTGCCAATCCCAGCACAGAGCGAAGTTCTCTAGTTACTACTTCTCTAACTCCAATCTGCTCCGTGAGCAACTAATATTTCTCTTTTTGGATCTATTCTCTGTCCACTTCAAACTTCGCTCAGAGGTCTTCTTTCTCTTGCTGCGCAACTCGACTTTTCTCTAGGGCTTCCTCCTTTTCTTGCTTCAAGGCCTCTGTGGCCTTTTCTTTTTCCTCCGGTACTCGATGAAGGTGAGCCTCTGTCACATCTGCTAATCTGCGTAGTTGGGAAGGCTCATATCCCACTTCTATACCCCATGATTACAACGACGTAATAGATACTGCGCGACTCACATAGAGAGATTGTTGTACCCCTTTGAGCTCTGCCTCAATCCTGTCATACATTGGCTCCTGTTTGGCCTTGTTTTGCTACAAAATGTCCTCCGAAGTATCTAATATAGCTGCGATGATGAGGTCAATATCATCCACCATAAGTACAGTCTGTAATTGAGGCTTACTAGCTCCTGACTTCTTCCACACTGAGGGTTTCTTTGGAGAAGCCTTTCTTTTCTTTGACATCTTGGCCTTTGTAAGGGGATCTTTAGGCAGTGTCACTTCACTCTGCTCCTGCTTGTCTTCTTCCCCTTCATCCTCTTCTTGGTCTACTTCATCATCTCCTCCTCCTCCAGGTGAATCAGGCACAGTTTCCTCCGATGTGCTGTTTATTTCCTGCACCTCTTCCTTCCTCTTCTTATTCCTAGCACTGCTCGGTCCATAATATTCTTCTCGAGTGACCATGGGACTTCCGATGAGGTCAGGATCGGAGGGTTCTGTCTGCTCGACTGGTACAAGGAATTCCGCATGCCATTCCTTGGTTATATCCACGATATATTCCTCAGTCAATTTGTAATACGACAGTAGTTCCTCCTTGATTTCATCCCTACACGCAGTGATATATATGAAATTCCTGTCTACATGGAACTTCACTATTGGCCTGTAAGTGTGCAAGGTGTTTAGAGTCATTCGGGGGAATGAATCAATGGATCGCGTGAGCTGTAGATAATAAGCGTGGAAGACAACGTTTGACTGCCACTGCTTTGCCATATCACTCGAGTACCATAAGGTGGTGAACCTCCCAGCCAATGGTTCGGACGGCTCGACTTCCGAGAAGATCGTTCCCTCTGGCATCTCCCAAGCAACAAAGGCAATGAGAATCAACAACCAGCTGAAGTGAAACTCGTATCCCTGGTCCTATGCTTCGTGGAAATCCTGCTCCAACTGGTTGACGAGGTAGCTCACCCAGTTCATTTGCATGCCTTCTATGCACTTTCCTGTGTGGTTGACGACAAACCCCATGACCTACGTTGGTTTATTCTTCTTGACGAGCTTTCCTGCTATCAGATGACAAGCTAGGAGAACTGTGCCATTTTGGATGGAGGCTACCTTATAGCCCCGCTTCCCCTTCTCTACATCGCCGTAGGTGTCTTTTATTCACTGTGCTAGGGTGTGATCTACAACCTTCCTTGGGTAAACATCCTAAGGGTCCAGTCCCTCCATGATCAAACCAGTGATCCGGTGGATCGACATCGGATCTACAATGATGTGCCTATCCAACCACAGGTACCCACCATGGAAGCATGATAGGAGGAGTTTAACGCACGCGTTAACCTCCTGATGTCTGCCAAAATGTGGTATCTTCATCACATTAAGGATCATTGATCTCGCTGATGTTCATGGTCCACAGATGGGGAACTATCTTTGGTTTCCTCCCAGTCGTCTTTTTCAAGAACTTATGTGGTGTGAGCATTCCATAATTCTTGCGGTCTCCTAAGGTGAAATCACTGATCTTGAGTGTTAGAATCTGTCCCAAATGCAGTCCAACTGCATGTATCCCCTTTGAGAGGTACACAATGATCAATGTATATTCAAAATATCTCAGGACACTGTCATGACTAACCATGCCAGCTAAAGGTGGGATATAGTCGGGCAAGACCGATGGGATGAGCTTCACATTGGCTAGGTCATTGCGGTGCTTACTTATTTTCTCTGTCACAGCTCGGGATGGCCCAGATCGACGTGCAGTCGATGAGGATGCTTGAAATCCTCTTGTTGATGAGGCCTGTACTCCTGCATACATGACCTTCTCAGCCATAACGTCTATTAGGATCTCCTTGACATACTTCTCTACTACAGGAAGGTCATCTGACATGCATGCTCTAGATCAGATATCTCAGGTAGGTGAACGGACGCTGAAGGTAAACAAAGAGGTTGGCGAAGTCTCAATAAGCATAATGAAATAGATATAATTTCTCTATGGGCTCAGATAATTCACAATTTGCAAAAGTGTTCCCCGTGAGACATTCGACAGATTAAATAAGAAACGTCGTAACAGACTTCCCCAATGGGCAGGAATGCCTCAATCAATACAATTCCATCCATTGTGGTGCGGTCCCAATGGTCTAATGGTGATTTTTCTGGCAATAACTATGTTTCTAACCATTCCAAAACATCGTTCTAACGGTCGGGACATCTCCAACGGTCATATTGCTTCACCATGGTGAAGTACCAATCTTCATTATTTTTCTATTTCGGCGAGGTTCAAGTTCTGCAATCCTTCTTTCTGGGAAGTCCTCTCTGGAACCTCCTACAACTTTTTTAGCTTTGCTTTCTTCTTACTGAGCTTTCTTTCTTTCTTTCCTATGATCTGCGTTCTTGGATTCCTTTTCCCATTATTGTTCTTATCTTATTTTATCAAAGTAACTTCACACTACTGAGGGTCTTTCAAAGGGGTTGAGGGTAATACTTTTTCTCTTACTGTTTCCGGGGTAGGTTCTCTTATCTCCTGCATGGATAGGTTATTTAAGACTTCTTGTGTTCTTTCAACTTCGATAGCCTTCTGCTGCTTCTAATTGTCCTCTTGTTCTTCTATTAAGCACGCTATTATCCTAGCCATGAAATCCCTTAATTCTTTTTTTTTTTTTTCTATGGACTCCTCTTCGTCTTTCCTTCGGATCTGGTCTTTCTCAATCTAGGGTTTTCCTAACATAAGTGCAAAAGGAGCGTTGTTCTCAACAAACTTAATGACCTCAAATTCTTCTTTTGTTGATGTTCCATGGGCTATCATAGGTACATGAGTAATTCTTCCACATAGGGTTATCGTCTTTCCTTTAAACAATCATATCCCTCCTAATGAAGGGATCATGGCAGGCTTTCCCAAAATTTCCCAAGTACTTTCTGGCATAATGTTCACCTGTGTTTTTTCATCCAGAACATAGTCTATGTGGAAGTCTCCTATTCTTGTTTCTATGCACTGCTTCTCTTTTAAGATCTCTGGTAAACTGATGTCTCTGTGATCATTCATTGTTTCTTTCATCTGCAATAATATAGCCTCTGATTCTTTCTGGTTCTATAGCACATTCTTAGTCTCTTGACCTTCTTCATAGTTTTCTTGTCTCATATTCATCTTTTCATCCTTAGCAATCATTCTAGGGAAATCCAAAACTTCATGACCAACAACTTTACAACAAAGACAAGTAGGACCTCTACCAGGGAATTCCTTAGCAAGATGTCCCAGTCTTCTACAACTATAACAAAGAGTCAATCCTCTCTTTCTCTTAAACGATCCCCACCCTTTTCTATACTGTACACTGGGATCACAGTGATGGACCTACAAAATATTCTTTCTAGGATCCTGCATCCACTTGTTAGTCCAAAAATTCTTTCTATGCATAGGAATAACATATCTTTCACCATTTCTATAAGATCTATTCAGATCATATCTTCTTTCTTCTAGCTGTGTCCTAGTTTTCAGACTAGGAAAAAACCTATCAAGCATACCTAAATTTATACTTTCGAAGAAAAATTTTCCACTTATCTTACCTTTATCAAAGCACAGAGCTTTAAGATCTTACCTATTTTCTTCAGATCAAACTTCTCTTCTTAGCACAGAGCTTCACAAGTCAAGTAGAATACTGTGCACTACAACAATAGATCTACGCATAGAGCTTTCTCTTTTCTTCAGTTCCCATAAATCACAGTTTCATGTCCCAACAACGGAACCATTTTTTGGCATAGGGGCAGACCCATGGTTCAACACTTCAACAACACACCAACAAAACCCCAACTACTGACCCTTTCGGAAACACCTGCGAAGCAGATGAAGTCTCACCCGAGGCAGAGGCAGGGGGGGTTGCAGGACTCAGGTGTCTACAACCTAGCTGGGTGATGCAGGAGCATCGTAAGAAACCAAGTGAGCATTGAAGGCGGAAGACAGCTGGGGGAGCGCAACACACATTTTTCACGTTTTGAAATGTTTTGAATGTTTAAAAGAGAGGATATTAATGTAATATCTAGGAGGCGTACTTGCACTTATATCTAGATGTTGTAAATAGATTGTGGGCAATTTGCTCTCATCTGTCTATGTAAAAGGAATTTAAGCCCAGTTAATGAAAGCAGGTAGATTTGGATTGTAGATTAGACAGTTTTAGGAGCGTAGGAGGGAAAACGGATATAGACACCCTCACCCTTGTATTATTGTATCATTAACACATTAGCACAAAAGAGAAGAAGAGAGTTGTAGCAAAGAGCTATAGAGAAGAACCCATGTACAGGAGCTTTGAATTAATATATGAATCTTTGAATCAGATTCATGGTGTTATGATGCTTATTGTTTACATTTGATGAATGGTATGCTTATAGTTGTTTTATTCTCTCTATTATGCATTTGTTGTTATGCTGTGTTGAATGTATGATTTCATGTTAAATGTATGAAGTCTGAGAGAGAAGAATGAGTTTCAATTGTTTCTCTTCCTGAGAGAGAAGTTCCTGTAAGGAGTGTAGTGAAAATTCTGCAAGGTGTGCGTTGACAAGGTTTAGAGTTTATCTCTGAAAGCTCAGGAGAGATATCGTTGTTCTCATTCCAGTAGAAGTGCAGGTGAAACACAGAAGTTGTGAAAGGAGTGTGCAGGTTAGTCTATGCCTTAAACTTATCGACTAATGTTGAAAGGTGAAGGACTATTGTTACAGAGAGTGCACAGAGTCGAGAGATCAAATACCCGAAAGTATTTGAAATATTGTCGCAAGGAGTGCATGCAGGATTCCTCTTAGAGGCTTGAATTGTAAGTGAAAGATCAGGAGGGTTARCACCTTYKAAGTGTTCAAAKAGAGACAGGGTCAAGKTCACCTCGTAGAAKTTAAKTTCCAGTGAAAGAACATTGGCTCATTTCACAAAGATTCTTGAGGAAGAAATCGAACGGTCGAAATTCTCCATGGAGAACTCRYGAAGTTGCAAGGACCGTAGGATACAAAGGAGTTAAAGGGTGGATAAGGGTTGGATGAACACATCACATTTMTTTCAAGACTCAATGTYGATCGTTGATCGTGGTCAGTTGGGTYGTTAATATCATTTCGRCATTTTGGGGTTTGTAAGGTTGAAGTGCAGGCCAAAACCTTTGGTCGCTCACTTCCCCAAATCRCGAAAGGGATTTTCAGGGGTGTAATCGAATGGCGGGAATAATTCCTGGAGAAGTACCGAAGGCYTGAGAGCCATTAGATATTGCAAAGGAGYAGAGGAGTAAAGYGAGGKMTTTTCCAATTATAAGCTTAGGAGAGATAGAGGCCATTGGATCCAATCCAACGAGACCCGTCGRATCTCCCGCAGATTCTCATTTCGGGAATTTGGGGATTTTGGTGACAAGTGTTTTGGGGATCGAGAGTTTCGAACTCCCRRTACCTGGAAGCTTGAAATAATGTGGGTCGTCAGATTGAACGRAGGTCTATTAGTTTTTGATCCCATGGAAGAAAAATGCTTGTCGAAGGTTTATTCAAGTTCYGAAAGCCGGAAATCTTTAGTGGACAGGTGGCATGTTTTCGTCAATAGGTGGGGTAAATCCTCGTTGACCATTTCGKGGTTTTGAAGGTTGAAGAGCCAGAAGTCTTGCAGCTAGATTCGTGAAATCGTGAAGKTCGAAACTCCGGATTGGCGAAAAKTCTTGATCGTAACCGTTGGAGAGCCAGTCTTTGATGAACGCATCGGAGTTCGGCATTTCGGCACTTTCGAAGACAAGTGGTTGGGATTCTTTGTTCCAGAATTCCCAAAGTCGTGAAACGTGACACAGTTGTAGAGGAGGACGCGGCCAAAGGTTTCGACATTTTGGCATTTCAAGTTTTAGTGGGTGGAAAGGCCGAGAAACTCGACAACAGAAATCATGAAATCGCGAAACCCGAAGTCTCGATTCGGTGAAGGGTGTGATCTTATTTTGGTTAGGAGATTAGGGCTGATGCCTTGTGTTTGATAATGCGGGAATAACCTATAAGGAACTATGGATACACTGTTGGTTGTGTGAGGTATTCCCTGTGAGGGAATTCAAAGAGTCAATCAGACTCAGGGGGCATATTTAGAATGATTCTGTGCGGATCTCGGCCCGAGGATCAGGGGTCTGTGTCAATTGTGGTATCAGAGCTCAGAACAAATTATTTTTTTTTTGTAGTAGAGAGAAAGAGGAACATTTCACAGCCATGCCGCCGAGAAAAAGAGACAGACCAATGCCTAATCCAACAGTGGAGAGGGAAATGAGTGAACTACATGCCAGGCTTGATGCCAAGGAGACAACACAGAGGCGCATAGTCAACGTTGAGGATATCAATGAGGATGAAAGTGAAAATGAAACTGGAAACAAAGGAGAAGAAGTTGTAGTTGAAGATGTTCCGGATGAACGCCTATTCAGGGTTGTTGCAAGGATAGGTGCCCGAGCGAAAATGGACATTCCAGTGTATGACAGAAACCTAGATGTTGAAGATCTTCTAGACTAGATTAGAGCTCTAGATAAATACTTCGACTATGAGGATGTTGAGGAAGACAAGAAAGTCAAATATTCTGTCACTAGACTTAAAGGGCATGCAATAATATGGTGGGATGAACTACAGGCAGACAAACGCTGCAAAGGCAAACAAAAAGTCAAGAGTTGGGATAGAATGGTTGTGAAGATGAAATCCAAATTCATACCCAAGGATTATAAAATGACTCTGTTTCAGAGGATGCAGAATTTGAGATAGAAGCTAAGGTCAGTGAAAGAATACACTGAAGAATTCTACAAGATAAACATTAGAGCAGGTCATCGAGAAAGCGATGATGAAAAAGTTTCCAGATACATGAATGGTCTGAGATATGACATTCAAGATGAGATGATCATGATAACCCTTTGGAATGTGGAAGATGCTTATCAGATGGCTCTGAAAGCTGAAGAGAAGCTGAGCCGAAAACAAGGTAAAAAAGGCCAAGGTAGAAGTCAAGCCAGAGGCAAAACAATTGCCCAAGACAAAACTCATAAATCTAAAGAAGAGGGGAAGAAACCTCAACCTCAACCTGGAAGAGGAGGGAGCTCACAGAGAGGGAAGTATGCTGATAAAAACACTTTTCCTTGAGCTAGAGGAAGAGGAAGAGGCAAAGGTGGTGAAGTGAAAAGCTTTTTCTGTGGAAAAATCAGACATAAATCCTATGATTTTCCGGATAGGAAGAAAGAAAGTGGCGAGACTCACATTTCCTAAGCTCAAGTATGGAATGTTGAGGCAGAAGATGTTGATGGTGGAAGATCCTTAATGATGAGGAAAGTTCTCTTAACGCCAGAGAAAGAGGTAGAGAACCCAACCCAAAGAAACAGTCTATTTTAGAATGCTTGCAAGACCAAAGATAGGGTATGTAAGGTCATAGTGGACAGTGGTAGCATAAACAATATCATATCTACAGAGATGGTAGAAAAGATGGAGCTGGAGACTGTTGAACATCCAAGATCATATAGAGTTTTGTAGCTACAAAAAAGACATCAGGTAAATGTCACTAAACAATGTTTAGTTGAATTTAAAATAGGAGGATATAAGGATGAAATATCATGTGATGTCATTCCCATGGATGTTTGTCATATATTTCCAGGTAGACCATGACAATATGATAGAAATGTGGTTCATGATGGGAGAAGGAACATGTACACCCTGGAGAAGAATGGGAGGATGCACATGTTGCTGCCGATTAAGGATAAAGAGGTGAAAACAGAGATGAGAAACATTGTACTTCTCATGAGTGGGAAGGAAATTCTTAAGGAGGTTAAGAAAAAGGAAGACACACAATTTATTGTGGTCAAGAAGCCTAAAATTGTTTTGACTAGTACAAGGATAGATGATTTACCAGAAGAAATCTAGAAGTTGCTGGAAGAGTTTGCTAATATAGTAGTGGACGAACTACCTTGTTCGTTGCCACCAATCAGAAGTATAAGCCATCACATCGATCTTATACCTGGAAACAATTTATCGAACAAAGCCACGTACAGGTTGACGCCACAGGAAAATGAGGAATTCAAGAGACAGGTCTAGGACTTAATGGACAAAGGATTGGTTCGGGAAAGCTTGATTCCATGCGTTGTTCCGACAGTGCTCAGCCCAAATAAATATGGAGGCTAGAGAATGTGTATAGACTCAAGGGAAATCAATAAGATTACCATTAGATACATATTTCCATTACCAAGAATGGATGACTTGATGGATTGCTTGAGTGGATCAAAGTTTTTTTCAAAGATTGATTTGAAAAGTGGATATCATCAAATTCGGATGAGAGAAGGTGATGAATAGAAGAAAACATTCAAGATGAACGAGGGGCTATATGAATGGCTTGTCATGCCATTTTTCTTAACGAATGCGCCCAGTACTTTCATGAGATTGATGAATGAAGTCCTGAAGGATTTCATAGGGAAATTCGTCATTGTATATCTTGACGATATATTAATTTTCAGCAAGATAGAAATAGAACACTTAAAGCATTTAGCTGCCGTAATGAGGAGGTTACAGCAAGAGAAACTACTGATTAATATAAAGAAATCATCATTTATGAGGACATAACTCATTTATTTGGGTTTTTTTATCTCTGCAAATAAGATGAAAATGGATCTGGAAAAGGTGAATGCGATTAAGAATTGGCCATCATAGAAAAGTGTGTTTGAAGTTCGAAGCTTCCATGGTTTGGCTAGTTTCTACAGAAAATTCATCCGAGATTTCAGTGGAATTAGCACACCGGTGATGGATACGGTGAAGAAAAGACATAAATATTTTCACTGGACAGAAGAAGAAGAAAAGAGTTTCAATCTTCTGAAGAAGAAGATCACTGAGCAGACAATTCTGGTTTTTCCAGATTTTAGCAAGACATTCCAGTTCAAGTGTGACGCGAGTGGATTTGCAATTGGAGCGGTCTTGACCCAAGACGATAGGCCGATCGCATATTTCAGTGAAAAATTGAATGAAGTGAAGATTAAGTACTCAACATATGACAAAGAATTTTATGTGGTCATACAAGCGCTGAAGAAATGGAGACATTATTTTGTTCCTAAAGAGTTTGTTTTGTACAGTGATAATCATGCTTTACAATTCGTGACTCAACAAGAGAAGTTGAATAAAAAATGTGCTAAATGGGTTGAATTCATGCAGAATTTTACTTTTGTGATTAAGCATATTTCTGGAAATGCTAACAAAGTTGTTGATGCTTTGAGCAGGAAATCTTTGCTTATTTAGGAATTCAGAGTCAAGACTTTGGGTTTTGATAACCTCAAAGAAATGTACAGGGATGACCCAGATTTTAAGGAAGCGTATGAAGCATCTGAGAATCCAGTTCTCAGGGACAAAAGTCAATGGACCAAGTATATGATCCAGGATGGATTATTATTCAGGGGCAATCAATCATGTATTCCAAAATGCTTCATGAGGGAGAATTTGCTGAAAGAAAAACACAGTGGAGGATTGGCCGGACATTTTGGTCATGATAAGACGTTCTCAAAGTTGAATGGCTCATATTTTTGGACAGGGATGAGGACAGATGTTAAAAAATTTGTGGACAGATGCAGAATTTGTCAACACACAAAGGGGAAAAGGCATAATACAGGATTATATCAATCATTACCCATACCAGAGAGGCCGTGGGACGCAGTGAGCATGGATTTCATATTGGGGCTGCCAAGGACACAAAGAGGATATGATTCAATCTTTGTGGTGGTAAACAATTTTTTCAAGATGGCACATTTCATACCATGCCAGAAAACCAGCGACGCAACACATATTGTGAACCTGTTTTTCAAAGAAGTCGTTAGACTTCACGACGTGCCAAGAAACATAGTTTCTAATCGAGATACCAAGTTCGTAGGACATTTTTGGAGGAATTTATGGAAGAAGCTGGGGACAAGTTTGTCTTTTAGCTCAACGTATCATGCTCAGATAGATGGACATACAGAAGTTGTGAATAAGAGCTTGGGAGATTTGTTGAGGAACTTAGTGACCAAACACCACAGTCAGTGGGATCACATTCTATCATAGGTGGAATTTGCTTATAATGATTCACTCAACAAAATCACAGGGAAGAGTCCATTCCAGATTGTATATGGAATGCAACCAAGGGGAGTTTCTGAATTGAAGGATGTAGAACAAGATGAATTCAGAAGTGTTAGTGCAGAGGACTTTGTAGAAGTAATGAAGGAGATTCACAGCCGAATTAAGGAGTGATTGCAAAGTTCAAGCCAAGAATACAAGCGCAGAGGCGAGAAATTCAATTTGAAGTTGGTGATCTGATTCTTGTGTTGAAATTACTAAGACAACTGAGAGGGGGGGGGTGAATTAGTTGTTACTGTGCTTAAACAATTTTAAGTCTATTAAAACATTCTTAATCTTTCTTCAAGTGATCATCAACATTATACAACATATGAACAATAAAATGAGCATCAGTCACACATAAGGTATACACAGAGACAGATTTTCATGAGGAAACCCATAAAGGGAGAAAA